>JAEUBB010000175.1:0-19458 GCA_018257885.1 Parmelia sp. 050094 | reverse complement strand
AAAAAAAAAAAAAAAAAAAAAAAAAAAGGAGAAAAAAAGGAGAAAAAAAGCACAATAACCTGTGATATACGTTTCGTATTCTCTTATCTACTCCTCGACTCGAGTTAAATCGTTTCCCTCGACCTCTCTCGTCCGCAGCCGTAATTATAAGAGAAAAGTAGCAATAGATAGAGGTATAAAGAGAGAGAGAAAAAGAGAAAGAAGCGCTTACGCTTATCCAAAAGAAAAGAAAAAAAAAAGGCACGATAAGCTGCGCTACACGTTTCGTATTCCCTTACCTACTCCTCGACACGAGCCGAACCGATTCCCTCGACCTCTCTCGTCCGCAGCCGTGGTTATAAGGGGGAAAAAAAAGCACGACGAGCTGCGATGCGCATTCCGTGCTCCGCACCTACGTATCGAGTCGAACCATTTCCCCACCTCTCTCCTCCCCATCCGCAGCCCCGGAAGAAAGAGTTCAAAGGAGCCCCGCCCCCCCCTCGAGAGCGCACTCAGGCCAGTCGCAACGCAGCCCAAAGCAGCACCATCGCACAGTCGCACAACCCGGCACCTCTGACGCCACACGCGCCATCGCATCCCCACCCTCCAATCCGCACAAAAACCCAACACAGCCAATTTGCACTCACAGTGATCTCGTCCGAATCGAACCCAAAGAAGCCCCAAAAGACCAAACAGGCCCCCGTTACCTCTAGCTAGAGAAAGCCCCACAGAGCCTCTTCTATACAACCATCGAGAACCTTACTAGCCTTCTCTTCCAAGTTTCTCATCCTCACAATCATGGCATGGCATGGCGCGCCAGCGCCCCAGCTGACTCTGCTTTCTCCTCCTCGAACGTCACTCCTCCAACTAAAAGGTACCCCGTCCCCATCGCGCACCTCCTCGTGATGCCGGAGAGCGATGAGACAGTCCCTCGGTAGACCATGCTTGCCATCCCTTCTAATGAGATCCGCTTGCTGTGATGATGAAAGTTGGATCATCCAGAATTACCATCAGTGCAATCAGCCCCTTATCCCTCCATGCTCATCATCTCCCACCAACCCCTCGCCCCCTTATCAGCCAAACAAATCCGTAACATCACTCGAGCTCCTCCTCGACCCCCCCTCCTTCCTCCTCTCCTCTCTCTCCTTCTCCCCCCTCTTATCCAAATCCAGCAGCTCCGGCCCCCACTCAACCATCAATCTCCTCTGCTGATCCCTGACCTCCGGCCTCCTCCTCAACAGCACCGCCAGCGCCGTCATGACCATCCCGAAGACCGAATACACCAGGCAAACAGCCACAAGATAGAAGAACGGGGCCTTGGGGACCTGGGTGACCCTCACCGTCCAACGGAAGCGCTGCCAGATATTATTATCGAAATCAAAGGCGCCGGACGCGAGCGCCATGCCGGTCTGGCTGAACGCTTTGCCCATTGAGAAGGCGACCGAGTCGTTGTTTGCGAGGACGGCCAGAGAGGCCGCTTGGTACAAGTGGTACTGGCCGAAGCCGACTTGGAGCGGCGCTTGAATGATGTTGGCTTTCTGCTGGGAGCTGATGGAGGTGTTGAAGTCCAAGAACGAGCCGTTGATGATGGAGAACGTGACGTCGTAGATCGTAGCTTCGCAGTTCAACGCGAAGGCTGTGAATCCTTGTCCGACGTCCACAAGGGAGCCGTTACCGGGGATGCCTTCGGGCAGGTTGCTGTAGCTGTCAAAGTCTTGCAGGTCGATGCTGTTGACTGCGGTAGCGATGTAGAAATGGAAAGGGTTAGATTGAGCTTGAATGGGGATATTCGATGGGGTTCCGTTGACGAGCTGGTAGAAGCTCATGTTCCAGCCTTGGGCTCGTTCGTGCCCCGTTGCGGGAGTTTGGCCGAGGTTGCCCTGGAAGTCGGGGTAGCAGTTGAAGGGTATGGATACATTGTTACCATTGGTTGAATTCGTAGCTTCGCCGTGGATATCGCATTCTGAGGTTGCAAAGGTACACTGAGTCACCATGGATGTGGTGTTTGCGACATAGTCGATCCCGCAATCCGGTCCCGCACCTTCAGTGGTGTTGTCATATTCTGCTGCTGCATCGGGGTAGAACAAGAGCGAGTGCGAGACTGTGTCATTCGTGGAGTGTGTGACGACCTGGAATGATGTTCCGGTACCATCCAACTGTTCTTGCTCGAGAGCAGTGAAATTGATACCATTGAAGCCAGCTGTGACTTGACTGATCCCTAAACCAAGTGTGAGCCAAACATCAGATGGATTAGCTACGTTGGTGAGACCGTGCGTTTCTTTAAGCGAACAAGGAAGTGTCGACAAATTTTGGGGAAGGGCTGAATTTAGTTGCTCCTCGCACTCAGGCGCCGTTATGATACCTGCCTGATAAAAATCTATATCAGGATCCCCATATATTTTTTGATTTTCCGTGTAATTTGTTGGAGGGTCATAATGCGTTATGTCGACCGACTGCGTAGTAGCATGAAGCCAGTTGTCTGTTATTTCAGTCAGCAGCACTCCTAGCTGTAAGTAGCTTCCATCCTTACCTCCAATAATGACCAAAAGCCTATCATACAACTGTCAGTACGTCTGCGATACCATAATCTTCACGAAACCGCTACTCACGTCAACAGCGTCGCCGTAAAAAGCCCAAGACCAGCAACATCAACAACCCGCAGGACCGGCTCCTTCCCAACCTCGCCTTTAGGTCTCTTGTACGTCTTCTGCGCAACCCAGTGCCACACTCCCAAATGTGCACCTCTCATGATCTCGCGCAGCAGCGGAGGCCTCGCCCGCGCATCCTCACGCTCGTCCACCGCGTGCTGGAGGACCTCTCGCGCGACGGCGTACGAGAAGAGCACCATGAAAGGCGCAACGACAATCTCGGCAACATTGCTCGCCCAGCTTCCGACCAGCAGGAAAGGCCCCGGATCCACCGACGTGTAGAAAGCGTCAGAGGAAGGCAGTGCGAAGAACGGAAGTTCGGGGATCGCTACATACGTCGCCGGTCTCTCGCGGTATGAGAGGAAAATGAAAGCCAACAAGAGTATCGCTACGACCAACAGAGGAAGCGAAACGAGGACGAATGCGAGAAAAATGTCGCGCTTTCTGCTCAACCGGGGAGTCGAAGCCTTTTCCGTACCATTATCTCGCTTCCCAGACCGGCGCAGAAACGCAAGCTTAGCATCCAGCGTATCCGAAAGTCTGGAAAAGGTGTAGGAAACCATGATCCAGGGGACACTCAGTGTGATGTTGAGACTGGGCGTGAAACATAAATGTACGTTGGAGAAACATCAAAGAAAAAAGGGCCAAGAGATGATTTAATAATCAGCCCCCACTTCTCAGCCGCAGTCTACCCATGCAGCCTCATAAATCAATGCAGTGATTAGCCTATCACTTGCCTCCATCTCCATCAACACGTCTAGTGCATTATATAGCGTAAGCATCATGTTTAATAATCTTATTTACCGCACCTTCGCTGTGACCAGTCGCCTTTCCCAGCATTCAAACCGTGCGTACTGTAGAAACGTCACACAGCCTACCGTTATCAGAACTGGAGATCAGCGGATCCCTAGGCCATGACCCTTGTACTAAAGATAAGAAGACCATGTTGAGCGAGGCTGTATATTGTTATCTCGAGTCGATGTGATTGCGCATAGTGAAGATGATGAAGATGAAAAAATGGCTGGCAGCTCTTGAAGTGTGGCCAAGGTTTCCCGCGCTGACATCACGTGCAATCTCTAAAAATAGCTTGGCAGCCATTATCCTGTACTGTAAGGCGATTGCCACATCAAAACATCGAGCTTCCAAATCAGCCGTGTACTGAAGTCTGCAGGTATTGTGGCTCTAAGATGCGTTAGAAGTGTATAGCACTCTATTTGAATAGCTTCGAGATCGCCGGTTATTACTGATATTCAGTCCAATAGCTAAACCAATGCACAATCTGAGAGTCCAATCAAGCAAATTTTCGCAAAGTGACTATTCTCGGATCCTTCTCCCAGATCACCATCCGAAATCCCAACCTCCATTCAAGTCATCACACCCTGTTCCTCTTCCAGCGCCCTCATCTCCCCCTGCACAATCTCATCATGTGGCAAATACGCCGCCGCCGCCTTCATCAACGTCTTCACATCCGCCACCTTCCCCAGCGCCCTGCACGCCAGCGCCGTCCGGTAGAAGATTTTCCCCATCGCATCCTGACCGGGGAACCTGACAGACAAGATCCTGTTCAACCATTCCTGATCCCCACCGCCAATGTCATCACTGTGCTCGCTGGTCACCGAGTGGCGGAGGAGGATGATGCTCCGCTTGCCCCAGAAATGTGCCTCGACGAAATCTTCCAGCTTGAGAAATGCAAGCACAATATTCGCAACCAATTGTACACGTAGAATACCGCGTGCGAAGTCGCCGCGCTGACCTTTGTAAGCGCCAGAGGTGAGGTCGCGGATGTAGAAGCCGTCGCAGTGCACAGTACGAACGCGTCCCGCGACGTGGATATGGATCGCACCGAACGAATCGTAATATTTTTGGAGAGCTTGACGGTATGAACCCATTTTGAGAAGTGCATTGCCAGCGTCCTTGAGCGCGAAGCCCTTCTCAAGGCACTGCTCCGGCGTAGGATCGGGGATAGCTTGCTCCTTCTTCAGCGCTTCATCCACAGAGGGTAAGAGCTTGGATCCGTGAACAGTGAAACTGTCGAGTCCTTTGATCATAGCAAATGGCATCAGCAGCCGCGTTTGGAGAGCCTTGGGGATCTTGCGGTCTGGCACGTGAGGATCCTGGATGGTGAGCTTGAGGCGCAAGTGTTGGTTCAGACCGTAAAAATTGAGGTTTGAAAAATGCCAGAACCTGTTGAAGGATTCAAGGTCTTCAAGGCAGATGAGCATGCTGAATGCGCCATGGTCACCCGAATGGCTTCCTCCACGGGTATCGACGGAGACCCAGAGATGGAAGTCTCGGAAATTCTGGGCTTTCTCTCCTGTGCTAACGCTGGGTATCTTACCCTCACTTCGGATGTGGTCGATTGTTTGCAGCCACGGAGTGGTGATCTTGATGAAAACGTTGTCTTGAAAAACTTTCTTAGCCTCTCGATATATTTGGTGGCAAGTTGAGAGGATGGCCAGCTGATACTCATAGCGTGCTGGCTCGTCAGGATCGTTGGATTCGACCCTCGAGCTCTTGGTCGATAGGATCTCACTGTATATCTGCTCCCGAATCTCGGGCGGATAGTCGAGGAATCTTGGAGCCATTGAGAGGTGGTCAAGAAGGAGTGAGATGGTCAGATCCAAGCTGACCTCGGACAAAGAGTTGAATGCGGGGTAGTGTATTGCTTAGTCACCAAGTGACAGCGCCAATCAGATGCATTACGAGCTTGGTGAGAAATGGCGGCAATTGGCAGCACTCACTCTTGCAACTATGCAATGGGAAAATGAGGCTGTAGTGAATTGCAGTAAATGAACACTGTAAGTTCTCAGTGTGTGCGCAAAGACAAGCTATGTAGGTGACTCAGTACTCTCATCATCCAGCTCCCTTTCAAAGGTCCACATGACCTGCATTGCCCCTCAGTCTATCAATGTTCCGCAGGAGAGAAAATCTTGCATGCTGTTCAACCACGCTCCCTCTTCCACCAGTCAACTCCACACCCAACAAATCAGCTCACAGCCAACACACTAATATCTAATCACAAATACAAACACCGTCCTTGCAGTTATGACAGATTCCCGTGCGCTTCTCAATCTCCTCCATTGGCGGACACCACACGCATCCTGGCCCAGTGCAAACTTGACCGGGCGGTATGCACTCGAGGTCCACTTCCGCGGCCCGTCTCGTGAGGGTGGGATGCGTGACGCCAACTGCAGCGATAAAGTCAAATGAGCATTCATGATCAGTGGGGTCGAGGGAAGGATGGAAGATGATACTAGGATACTGACCAGCAGTGAGCGTCATGAGCATCGTACAGATGATGGCGTTGAAATGCATCGTTGAATTTTTTTTTATAGGTTCAAGGGTGTCTTGGTTTGTTTGGCAGCTTGGTGAGCTGAAGGGTATTTTTGTTGGTAGAGATGATGGATGAGTGAGAAGTGTCTTGCTTCTGGAAGGCTTCGAGATTCTGGTCTGATGAGGGAGAAGAGTGAGCCTGAGAGGCGTGTCGGTGGGATCTTATACACCTCACCCACCCACCACGTGATCAGAAAAGATTCTGTTGGACATCGCATCCCCTGTCTCTGCTATGCGGGATTTTTGTCTTGACCACCCGGACGCTGTTGAAGCCATGTAGAGCCCCCGGTGCCAAGCTTCAAAGGGGACCCTCCAGCGCCTCTTGGCCTCTGGCAACTGTACTTCCAAAACCTGTAAGCGCATGAAAAGCTCTTTCCTCCGTTGAGATGCATAAAGGAAGCATATCAGGCTGATCGGCTGATCGGACGAGCTTTGAAGCAGGGGTCTTCTAGTGTCGACATGCAGGTATATTGCAAATGCGGAGATAGGAAGGATCACCTACCCTGTGACCCCTAGCAGAGCTATTGGCCATCATCTCGCGACCTCTAATTCTGGCGCTGAAGCGCGTCCATCCTCACTTTTCTCTTGGTACTGCCAAAGAGTCCCGAGGACCAGATCCCTATGTCGATATAGATATAGATACTGCCAACTGATCCGGACCGGGAAAACACCTCTTATAGGGAGTAGGAATTGATTGTCTGCGCTGAAAAGTACTGGGCAAACAAAGCTTCGTTGGCATCGAGATAGCCCTACACTGGGTGCCCCGTGTCAAGTTTCCACCACCCTTTTCGATGCCGACTAGTCTCTAGCAAAGATAACCATGACCCATCGTAGACTAAGGCTCACCCGAGCCAGCAAGCTCCTGCTCAATTTCAGCTTTCACACTCGCCAGGATCCATTGCCTGAACACTTGGCAAAAGACCCTCCATGCAGGGTGCCGCCCATCTCCCACGCCACGCTTCCAACGCCTAGCTGATGCCCTCCATCTTTCACCAGCCCACACTTGCCTCACCTCGCCCTCACTTCTTGCGCTGCATCGATCATGCATACCGGCTTGATCACTCGAAATATCAAGAGTCCAAACTCAACCCTGATTCCGACAATCGCCACCTCCCCATTAGCATCGACCCCTCTCCTTGGCGCTGGGATCGGGTACGTGCATGGCAGCGTGCAGCGCATTAGTGCCATTAATCTCCGGTGGAGATAGTCTTGGCGAAGAGGAATGCACCTCGCAACCGTGCGTGCATCCACCAAACAGACTCCTTACGGCCGTACGCACCTCACGCCAATCATCCCAGCTTACGCTTCCCGTAGAAACCGAATTTCGACAAAGGAGCCTACGTTGCAGAATTCCAGGGGGGCGAGACAATGAGAGAACGCTAGAAGTGTTACGTCGCTGCCGTCGAAACAGGAAGCGAGGAAATGATTCCAAAAGCTTCGTCCAGCACTACAAACAACAAGCATGAATGCCGATCAATCGGCCAGCCATTTCGCGATTTTTTCCCTAGAGAACCACACCTTTCCATCATCTTCGTCATCTCGCTCAACGTCTCCATCATTATTATCCTGGGCATCTACCAGCATAGCGCGCTCGAGCTCGGCATACACCTCGGGACCCAGAGCTTCACGGATCTCTTCCTCCAGCGCTCTGCCGTCAAGGATATGCATCGTGCTCTCCACCATAGGCGGAACCTCTTTAAAAGTCTTTGGCAACGAAAAGTTCAATTCTTGGACGCTTGCCCAATCCAAGATCCTTTTACAAACACTGGCATTGCCTTGCCGGTCCGGTTGCCAATTCTCCAAGTCATTGCGAAAGCGCTTGATGCTTTCCTGATTCGTCTTGTCGACTTCCCGGTCATGGGGTAGTATGAATTCTGAACTCATTATAGCAATCTCGTCAAGCAATGCTATTGTTATCGGCTTGTCATTCTCAGTGGCCTCCGCGTGCACCCGCGCCCAAGTATCGAAGCATTTGATCATCTGAAAGCGTTTGCGGGTTTGTGGGTGGTCCTCGCCCAATACTACCTCGCTGGAGGAGGCAAGAATGGCGGCCAAGTCTCTCGCCTTGTCTTTCTGTCCAAAGTTGTAGAAATCGAGTACAAGATTGTGTAGGATTTTGAGATTGTCGGAGGTTTTGGGAGCGTCAGGGGCGATGCATGCGGTGCTCGCCCATTCGAGTAGGTCAACACCCTTTGACATTTCACCGATTTTCTTGTAATCGTTTGCCAGCCCTTCTGCAGAGAGGAGCGTTTCAAAACTGTGCTCGCCCCGGAATTTCTTTGATAAAGCGAAGACTTCTTCTCCCAATTCGACGCACTCTTTGTCGCGTCCAATGTCCCGATAGTAGTTGACAAGATATGCCATTGAGGCAACGGTCTCACGATTCTCTTTACCCTTCCTCTCGATCCTCGCCTTTACTACTGGCTCTTGGCGTTTGACCGCGGTCTCGAAACGATCCCGAGCCCAGTGACAGAACGCTTCTTGTTCGAGGAGCTGCAAATCCAGAATTTCTTCTGGAAATGCTTGAGGAGGCATCTTTAGCACGCATCTTGTGATGCTTTTGTAACTCTCAAGAGCCCGTTCTATCTCACCCATCGCTCGAAATTGGTCCGCCAGTACTCTCATACTATAGAGACTGGAGATATTTGAATAGCCCCAGCGGGAGACGGATAGCTTCACAGCTCGGAATGCCAGATCATGGGCTTCACGAACTTGCCCATGGTTTTGATACAGTTCGACACTTGCAGAATCGGCCAAAAGTCGGGTTTTGAGATCATCGTCGTCGAGTGAGCTAAGGTCTCCACTTTTCCGAGAGCAGGCATCCACGTGGATCAAGAGCTGTCTCTCCGTACGATAGCTTCGAGCGGCAGTGCTCTTGGATGCGATTAGCAGTACCAGGCTTTTTGTAGACCACTCATCAAATTCAGCTTTACCTAAGCGATCGCGAGCCCAGGCATGAACTAACGGATGGAGTGAGAGTCGACTTTCATTCCTGTCGTATGAGACCAAAGAGAATGCGCAGAGTAGGCTAACGGCCTCTCGGAATTCCAAAGGCTCCCAAGCGTGGCCAAAAGCTCCGTCATACAGTCGCAGTCTTCCAAGCATATCCTCGAACCACTTCTCCCTTAAACTTTGTTTGTGTTGCCTATGTTTTTCCTTCCGGGCGGAGCTGAAAATTTCTTCGGATATTTCTCCAAAATGGAAGCAGGCAAATATGTTGAGAAGTTCCAGCGCTATCGTTGAAATCATGCTTTCTTTGCTTTGAATTGCTTCCCAAGATACATTCCAGGTCGCGTAGACGTCGCATTCGTGGCGGGGTAGACGACCCGAGCTGTTTGAAAGGAGTCGTCGACGATGCTTGCCAAACAACTCTATGTAGTCATCTAGCCCGCAGACTCGTTGCCGTATCAGGGCTGCAGCGTGAACAATACCCAATGGAAGGCAACCCAAAGTTTCCGCAATCTGCTTGGCTAGAGCTTTGGATGTGTCATTTTCCGAGTTCTCAGATTTGCAGGCCTTCAGGAGAAGTGATGCTGCATCTGAAACATCCATACACTCAAGTTCGTTGGACCCAACCGTGGCATACTTTTCAAAGTCTCGGTTTCTGGTTGTTATCAGGATTGTGCCTCGGGCTCCTCCAGGGAAGTACTTGGACAGATCCATCTCAGGATCATCAGCATTGTCCAAGATTAGAAGCCAAGGATCTTTTCTGTTCGAAAGCCATCGCTTCGTGCGCTGAGTGTCACATTCTCCCAGACCACCACAATCGGCTATGTCAAGGAATCCAGAATCTGCGAGTCTGTCTGCACTCGCATCGACGTAGAAGACTCCCCAAAACCTTTAGAAGTCAGTGGTAGTCACTCATCTAGACGCTGGGATGGAGGGTCCTTTTTTGCATGGGGTTTGTCCAAAATGAAATGATCCAATAGACTTATTTTCTGTCAATCCGGGCCTCTCACCTTTCTCGATGATCTTGCGCAAACTTCAGGCAGACTTGCGTCTTTCCAGAACCACCAAGTCCGTATAGAACAAATCGCATTTGAACCAACTGGACATGCTGTGGGCCATTCGGCAAGCAAAGCTTGTCCATGCGGTGGAGAACATCATCGCGACCTGTGAAATCTGGGCTTACGTGAAACGGAACGTTGTAGTGAGTGTTTGAACCTGCGGCAGTTTGGACTATACGACAATCATCATGTATTCTGCGAATGATGTGCGGCTGCTCCGAAGAACATAATCTTACGTACATTGAGCATCTCGCTGATCCTTCTCGTAACCCTCAATGATTCTGTGGATGCGTATATAGATAAGTTTGTACGTAGCATCATCTGAGGAAGCAAATTTGCACATCTCTTGATGGTCGGCATCTACAGGTAGAAGCTCCTCGTTCCCAATGTTGAGAGTTGCCGAATCTTTGTTCACGATCTTGACCACCAAAAATTCGTCAGAATTCTCCACCTCACCATCGGATTTATCCATCAGCATATTGCTTACCACAGGTACGCCGGCCTTCAATGGCTTTCGTTCATAGCAGGTGACGATGGTATACTTCGAGACCTGGAACCTGAAGTCCTTCGATAGCTGTAGAAGGAATGGGCAGTTCCTCTTGAGCGCATCTAAAGTGACTTTCGGATTTGGTTTGTGGAGGATTCTCTGAGCCATGTTCGTAAGGAAATCGGTGAATGAATCCAAGACATCTGACCCCCGATGGGGCGTTCCGAGGAAGAAGATGCCGACCGTGAGCTTGTGCACTGAGTCATAGCGAGGTTCCTGAAATGACTGGATCAAAGCCTACAGATAGTTAGCTGGCTGGACTGTTTCTTGTTGAGAGAGGAAAACCGAAATTGCGGGGCTGTAGACACGCAGAATGTCCAACGGAGACGCTCTTCAGCAAAGACAGGAACTAGAGGAGCGGTATACTCTCTTCCAAAATGGGGCAGTGCATGATTGATTAGTCTCAGCTGTTGAAGTGACCAATTGTAACTTGTTTAAAATGAAAGTATGCTTGCAACATCTCATGAAGATGGATTCAAAGACTGACCTTTTTCAGTATGATGCCACCCAATGAATGAGCTATGAAGATGATGGGCCGCTGTTTCTCCTGGAAAAAATCTAAGTAAATGTAAGATCTGAATCTTTGCGGTTGGAGACGAACCTCCTCTGTCAACCTTGCATCGATGAGATTGGCAAGGAGACTATTGCCATGGTCGTCGATATCTGAAGTTGTACGGCTGAAGAAGACATCGGCATCATAGCCAAAGGTCATTATGCGAGCATTCTGGACGTTGCTGGGAAGAAGATCCTGTAGCCAAAAGACGTTGGTTTTTGAATGAGTCCATGTAGCAGCGCGATGTCCCTGCAGACCATGTATAGCGACAATGCTATGAGCTTTAGCGTAAGTGGATGGTTCAGGAATGATAATCCATTTTGAAGGGTTGCAAGCTTGCACAAGACTCACTCAACCTTGATGTCCTTACTATGCCCGACATGTTCCCCAGGGTAGAGCACCTTCATGCCCAACTCCATTGATCTTTGATTAAGCTTCTGATACGAGTTCGAATGAGTGTAAATTCGTGTCACTGCGAGTCAAATGAACTTTTTGGAAAAAACACTTACAAGACTCTGATTATCTTTTGGGGTAGCCTGGTTCACCGCCTTTTCTCATGTCTTGCACTGCATTTCGGGTTCGTGCGTGGCAAACATGCCTATTGGCGTCTTGCTGCAGGCAGTCTCTTCATTAATATGCGTACAGTACCGCGTGCCGCATTTCCGCCGCATGCCCCAACGCCAGTATCAAAGTTCCAGATTCCGTCTCTCGGGACCGCACAGAAGCGTCTAGATTTCCCTACCGATTGACGAAAATCAGACAGGATAGCCGCAACCCTGAACCAGCTGAACCAGGTTGTATTCAAATCTTGGGCTTGTCCGAATGTCCCATCGTTTGAGATATTTTAGGGTAGTGTGTAGACTGTTGATATCTAGAGAGCAGGGAATATCACAGCTTCAGCCGAATGCCCTCGCATAGCCGAGATGCGTAGCGCGACATGCACAGGCCTGTAATCATCTTTCCACGTAAAATCTGCATTTCGTGGCCGCAGCCATGCAAGATGCCTGTCTGAATGTCTCACATACCATCAATCGGGTATCAGAGAATTTCTGTACCTAGGGTCAGTGCATAAGCAAGCAAGCTGACGGGTCTGTTTCAGACCTGGGCTGAGGCTGAAAGATATCCATTCAGAGTACAAATTGCACCATTAATGAGCACTCAGACAAATCAGCAAGTACCAGATCTAGTGGGTAGCAAAGGTATCAAGATACATTCAGGAAGCATGCAGCAGGGCGTTAAGAACTCCGCTACCATGCTAGGCTATATGAGGCTAGACTGCTTGCCAAAGGCTGCACCTTCCGACTCTCAGGCACCGGCTTGCTACAGTCAGGATAATCCAAGAAAAAGCTCTCCGAGGTACTTTTATGCAGCTCTGCGTATAACTTCAACTTAACAAAAGCGATGAGGTCTATTCATCCACTTGAAGCGATGCTATGATTGACGGGAAGCTGACATCGGACCTAAGAACCTTATATGCAGCTCCAGGCATGAGGACGCACCGCTCCTGATTGGTTTCACTTTTATAATATGTAGCCTACGCGGTACTCCGTGAAGCCAAGCAGCGCAGCAAAAGTAGGAGGAACGCAAAGCAGCAACATTGTTCGGTCTCGGAGGTGGGTCAGCGATTCCGTAGTCTCGAGCACGCAAAGTTTCCCCCGGCGGGGGAGACAGAGGGAACCAAAAGTAGGGATTTCGTTGACAGAGGAGCATTTGGCTATTAGAAAAACTCTCCTGGAAGATAGCAGATGAGCAGATGGCGCATTGAAGACACGCCCATGCAGCTGTCATCACTTTCTGGTACACGTAATCGAATGGGAGACACTACACTCGAGATGTATATCCATCCCATGGGCTAGCGACTTTCATTCATCCTCGCCACATTTGGGAAGGTTGAGCAGGGTGCACGTCTAGACATACGGCCATCGTCACTGCAATTCCATTTACAAGCTGAGCTCCAAAGGATAACCAATTTTAATTCCAGCCGCCCCCGCCTCCATCGCTCAAGTAGTCCGCCATCTCCAACGCCATGCTAACATAAAAAACGACCAGCCCTAAAGGCACTGAAGGTTATACAAAAGAACTAAAAAAACTTTGGTGGTAGTAAGTACGGTATTCGACCGTTGTGACGACGACTTTTTCTGTGCTCTATCATACTCCATAGATCGATACTCTTTGGCACTGCGAAAAGAAGGATGCTCGTGAGGACATGAAGGTTGGAAAGCACGACAATACAGCGTGCGGCTCTCGTAGAGTCTAGTCCACCAAGAGAAAACGAGTGATAGAGGCCGTCTTTGTTGAGACGGCAAAGTGGATATGGATGAATGGGGTGGTGAGCGTGGCCGGTTCTGCCTTTGTTGGACTAGTGCCGATGGGCCATGGACGTAACGACCGAATCAAGGTTGCCGTTCCACGAATCGAACTGGAGCCGAGTACATGCGGGCCTCGGTAACTTTCTTCATAGTATCTTTCGCTCCCTGAGATTGTGTTTCTCCGATCTGGGATAGATCTCAGTCCCGCAAGAGCTTCTGCAGCTGAGTGGTATTTCCAGACAGCCAATCCACCCTGTCCGCTTCCCTCAGCAGTGTCTCACGTAGAGCCTTCTCAGCCTCTTGCACCTCGCGGACATGCTTATTCGCCGGATGATCCCTGAACCACTTCCCAGTCTTCTGCAGCGTCTCTTTGGCATTCCTCACTTCGTCCCAAAAAGCTTTGGTCTCTTTCTCATACGGCGTCTTGGAGAGATCCCTCGTCCAGCTCTGGGGCTCAGTTTCTGCTCTGTCTAGGTATTTTTGCATCACGCCACTTTTCTCTTGGCTACCTCCTCCAGATTGGGCACCGATGCCAGCGAAATGCAGCAGCATCTCGCCAGGTTGATCACCATCACCCGTGAAGAAATATCTATTCCACCAATGGCGAGGCTGAAAGATGAAATGTTCTTGATTGCCGGGTAATTGAAAAACCCAGTCCAGCGCACTCTGGTCGTAAAAGGGAAGGCCAACGCTTGGTTGTAGGACAGGAAGGGCCAAGACTTGACTGAGTGCTCGGACGGTCCATTGGTCTACCCGTAGTATCAGCATGCCAGCGTTGAAACCATTGTTGTCTTGCGTGCCGAGTATGTGGTACTCGTGGAGATCAGAAGGTGGGAGGAAGATGGTCCAGGGGATTTCGGGATTCATGATGACGCTATCGCCATCGAACCACCTAGCAAGTACTGTCAGACAGATAGGTCCATATTTGCTCGAACGACTCTCTTACACTATCCAGTCAGCCCGTTTGACTGCAGGCTTGGCCAGCTCCACCATTACGAGCGACTGCAAGTAAGCAGGCTTGTTGAAGAATGAGTTGTCCTCATACAAGGCGTGGCCCAGCACGTGTGTCGGAACACCCCATCTGTTGCCATGCTTTCTATGTGTCTCGACACACCGCTCGTAGATGCCCCTAAGTTTATCCTTGTCGCCCTCATACAACATGGTTGCCTGTCGGACCCGGAGGCCCTCATAGCTGTCGTCGAAGTCATCTGTACAGTTCTCGAGACCCGCATGGGTACCTAGTAGTTCGGATGGAGGTGACGGAGGGTATGTGAAGGGTGTAGATTGTTTCCCTGTGAAGCTGAAGAAGTAGATGAGGACGAGGGCGGGAACAGCAATGAAGATCAGCGGTCGCCGACGCGCGGCCATCGCCTGCTGCATTGATGGTGGGCAGGTGCGATGAGGTTATGATGGCTTGTTGATGAAGCTATACAGACATTGAGAAGAGAAAAATTGATGTTGATGGGGTGGAAAGAAAGCAGAATGCCCCTGATGCGGGAATTGTAAGACTTGGTCGAGGCGGCGGGTGAGCTGTGCTACTCCGTACGGTACGAGAATTCACCGGGGTTATTCCGATGAAATAGCGCCAAACCTTTCTTCAAAGCTTGTTTTTCCGCCAAGACCAGTTAGCAGTCACAGCACACGTACGTTGACCTCATCTTCTGTTGACAACTACAAGGATATTGCTTCTCGACTCTCATTGTACTATGAGTGCCAATTGGGAAAATTCACGAGACCAGAACGTCTGCCGAGTCGGCCTGGTCTGATTGATGTACCTTCGTGCCAGAATGACCTCGTCCTGATCAACCTGTCCTTCGTTATTCCCAATAAAAGACATCCCCCATGGTCATCTATAACATGACGATAATGATGATGATGACGACTATAAGCATGAAGACAGCGGATTGCACTGGAAAGCTAAGATAATGGTCTGGCCGAAGTAAGATGTCCGAGCAGCGCCTGTCAGGGATAAGCTCGGGCCGTGAACTGTGTTGGAACTCATCGCTCCTTCTTAACAATGCGTTACCCAGCTCTGTGTGCACGCTTCCATCTGCTTCATAATCCGTGGAATCATCAACGGTGTTTGGAGAAGGCAGTAGGTCGAGAAGGTTGTAAACACGAGAACCGCTCGGCCCCTCAAGCTCATCCCAATGCTGTTCGGCGATCCTGTCTCGTATGGGCCAAATTTTTCGATAGACCTGGCGGATATCTTCGACCTGTGCACCTGAAATAGAGGTAATTTCCTCGAGCGACATGTGTTCGTTCTTGATGTGCGTCACGATGTAAATAGTGGCGTCTAATATATAGAGTGGCGATTGACCTTTGAGTTCTTGAAAGCCATACAGATATTCAGCCATTTGGCAAGCCAGCTCTAACGTATCCAGAGATAGATCGAAATCCTCGTACCATTCATAGTATGAGTGCAGGATATCTTGAAGATATTCATTTACGTCCTCGGTTGCTGGGTCCTCGTGTGCTGGGTCCTCGTATGCTGGGTCCTCGTGTGCTGGGTCCTCGTGTATCGAATCCTCTTCTTCCGACTCATCGTCACTTTCCGAAGGTTGTCCCGCCACAGCCGGAAAAAGCACTCGACGGCACACCGGGCATGTGTTGTTCGTACGGAGCCATGTGGCGATACAAGCGGATCCCACTCGGTGAGAGCAAGGAAGGCGAATCTCACACTCTATGACTCCTGTCCCTGAACACTTGAGAGTTCCACGTGTTAGCAAATTTCTCGTCGCATGCTTCCACAAAAGGAGGTGAGGAGTTAGCCGTGTAATGATCCTTGGGCTCATCTCGGAGCTTAAGCTCTGTGCTAATAGGGAGCAAAAGATTAATCAAATCTCAGACTCACTAATGTCCCTGTATCCTGCAGGCAGATACAGCAAGGCTGCTTGGAGCCTGCCTCTTCACGTAGGAGTGAGGCAATCAGAGGCTGTACCATTTCATTTTTGGTTTTGAAAATCTGGCTGAGAAACTGCTTCGACATGATTGAAACGATTGGTGGTAGCCCTCTAAGAGATCGAGGGAGAGAGGACGACGATCCTCTTCTCGTCAGGGCTGTGTTGGAATGTATGAAGGATTGATTGATTGACTATCTAGAACGCTGTGAAGACCAAATATGTAGCCATGCCAAAACCCTAAATCACGTGGCCATTGGCTAAGTGGCTGGGTGTTGAGAGGTGGTACATCAAAAGGCTGAAGGAAGGCTGAAGTATTAGCAGATAGTATGGATGGTTTGTTGTTGACGATCGCTAATGTTTTGTGTTTAAATCAGCCGGTGCAGGCGTGTTGATGCCGGAAAACTCCCCCAGGTTCTCAAGTCCAAAGGCTTTCCGGCCCAGATCGCGGTGTGGACTGGTTTATGATGATAATGAATTTTCCAGAATTATGAGTGAGGGCCGCATATCAATAAACACATGGGGAGATGCTGCCAAGGCCACGCTAGGCCTATTTGGGATGTGTGTCGAGAAAACAGTATGTGACAGCGTGCAATTGTTCTACAGCGGTCAACATTTTTTACGAGGTGCATAGTACTGCTCGGGAGACATTCGCAATATCTGTATAAAGCTTGCCGACAGAATAATGCTGTTTCGCTTTTCCCTGCCTGTCGCTGCAGTCAGCCTCTTCATGTTGTCTCATATTATGGAACTGGATATAACGACTGGACAAATATCTGAAGTCGCCGGCATCAGTGAAAGCAGTATTCGGAGAGCTTATCGGACACTCTATCCGTTGCGAGGAGAATTCTTGATCGACAGCCTGCTCCACGACATTCGTAAGCATCGAGTCATCCGGTATATAGCTTGGCCTGCGATCTAGGTGGGGCCTCTTCGGTGGAGTTCATATCTGGACGGCGTGAACAGCCACAACACATGTGCTGCAGCATTTCCAACATCTTTACCTGCCAGCAAGATGGGAGCCACCGTCTCTGTCCAACCAGCCACGAAACCCGTAGATAGTGGTTAGAACAACAATCCAAAGGCAATGAATGACCTGCTGCTGCTGCACAAGCCATAGCCCATACATACGAGCCTCGAGAGATAACGAAAGGCAATCAGTGGTATGTAGGCAGCACTCGTAGCCTGGCGCCGTGAGGATATTGAAATCAGGAAGTTCATGCCCACCATAGCTATAGCTATAGAGTAGAAAATGGCGATGAGTCACACGTCAATACTTCGCTCCCTAGCTCCATCTGTCCAGCAGACACAGCATGTCCCATAATACCTCTCAACATCCACCACTCCACAATTCCAGCACCCCTATCCCGCAAGCCCATATCCCATCGGTTACCGAAAAGATAGCCGTGTCCATCAAGTGCGCATACCAGAATGTGGGGACCTTCACGTGGCAACAGCACCTAGCCAAGGTATGCCTCCACGCCCCAGGCGGCCGGGACAATGGGTGCAGACTTCCTCGTGTGAACGCGTATGTAATGTCCGGCACGTGTGCGTGAGCGCGCCGACTCCGCTTCGCTCGATTCGACTTTACCCTCTGCCATCCATCCTCTCCACAGTGACGACACAGCGCGATAGAATCCCCGTCAACGGTCGCAACCCGACCACCAAAGGCCACACGCCTGCTCAGCCACTAAAACCTTGCACTGATCCATCCATGACACTTCTGCACTGGTTACAGACTTGCTGAACCCAGTAGCTGCGGGTAAGTAGAAGTACTTGCAAGCTTAAAATTTCACGACTGCAATATATCCTGCTGCTACATACGCCAAGCTCCCCCCCAGCAAGAAAAAGGGAAAAATGCAAGCTTTCGGGCCCCGGGTAGAAAAAGCTTGGTGTAAGCGCCAAGAAAACCGGTTTTCTGATAGCCGCTAGAGTAGAGTAGAGCCCCGCTAAAGCAATCAGACGCGTTGTCGGTATTCAAGGTTCATTCATTCGTTTCATTTTCCAATCCCTTTTATATCCTCTCTGACCTTTCCACTCTTTGATTTACTCCAACTATTCCCTCCTCACAAAGCCTTCAAGTCAACTGTACACCATCATCCTCTCTTTTCAATCAATCAATCAGCAACCAAACACCCCCGTCATCCCAGCAAACAATCTCTCCACCCTCCTACAATCCCCTCACCACCTCCCCAAACCAACCATCAACAATGTCCCAAATCGCCCATCCCATCTCCCTCCAACCCCAACCCGAGAAACCCATGCTCGCCCATCTCCGCTCTCCCTCCTCCCAACCCGTCATCTCCGAGCAACCCGTCCGTTTCCCCAACTCTCCCCTCCCTCCTCCACCCCGCTGACACCCCACTCGTCTCCAGACCTCCCGACAGATGAGCATGCAAGCTGAGCCGCAGGTCTCGATGCGCGGCGGCGGGGTGATTGGTGACTGGTGAGTTCCTATCTCGCTGCTACTCCTCTACCAGCTAGACACTCGTGTGAGGGAGTGGGAACTGGTCACACCGATTCCAGACCACGCTTGCGCGAGCGGCTATACCTCGATTGCAATAGAACATAGCTAACCTTCTATTCTTTCCAACCACAGCGTCGACGCCATCGTCTGCTTCGAATGCTGCAAGGGATGCTGCGAGTGCTGCTGCTAGATGGGATACCCAGGTGCAAGAGCGGGCGTAGGAATGGACGGAATGTCAGAGGAGCTGGAATACATACCGCATGCTAGTCTTTGGGAGTCAAAGTGCATGATAGAGGTGGTGTATTGCAGCATTGCATCCTTCCTTGACATATCCACACGCGAGCAGAAGATCATAGGCAAGTGCCTGATACCGTTCTCTCTATCAACGTATTGACTCTTGGAACAAAGCGAACAGTATCAGCATAATCATCCCATCTACAATTCCTCCCAACTCTCCACAAATACCACCTCCATCAATAAACCCGCCCTCCCCCAGACCCCCAAGCCTCTCCGTCTCCAATCAATCGTCCAGACCCCTCCCCTCATCAAGACAATCCTACCTCCTCACTCGCATATTCCATCCATCCATCAAACTTCCCACCTACCCACCCTCTCACCCACCTACCTCCCGCGCCTTCCCCTCTGCAACCTCACACACCACGCCCCTCCAATCTCCAACCACACCACCACCCCCTCCCCCCCACACGCGCCGCTG
>JAEUBB010000174.1:42977-58226 GCA_018257885.1 Parmelia sp. 050094 | reverse complement strand
TTTTTTTTTTAATTAAAGATATATAACTTATAGTAGAATTTATAGTAGAATTAATTATATTTTTCTTTATAATAAAATTATATATTTTCTTCTTTTTATTATAAATAATTATCTTCTTTTTTTTAAATTTTATAGTATTTATTAATACTATTTTCTTTAAATACTTTTTAAGTACTTTCTATACTAGTAGTAACTTAGATATATAATTATTTATTAAATCTTTTATTTTTTATTTAAGTATTAGTTTTTTATTTATCTTTTTTACTTCTTCTCTTATCTTTTTTAGCTTTTTTAACTTAATCGTATTTAATTATAGAAGATAGTTATTCTTTTTAATATCTACTATTTCTTAATTAAAGAAATTTCTAAAGTTAATTTTTTTATAAATAATATTTTTCTACTTTTTAGTATTTTAATATTTAAAGAGAGTTTTATTATCTTTAAAGTTTATTATATCTTTAAATATCTATTCTCTTATCTTATCTTCTTAAATTAGAATACTCTTCTCGTATCTATATTAAAAAATTAGCTAATTAGAAAGATAATTAAAAAATAATATACTATATTAATAATCTCTATTATTATATTATTTAGAATTATATAATTTATTACGTCTCCTCCTCTTCGCGCTAAGTATTATTAATATATTATACTTAATAAATATATTAATAGCTTTAGATATATATCGCTCTATTATAATATTTTTATTTATTATATATATTAGAAGCTTATAATTTTTTACTTTCTTTTATTCTAATTTTATTTCTCTAATATTTAGTAATCTAGAGTTAAAGAGTTAGCTAATTAGAAAGATAATTAAAAAGTAATATACTATATTAAAAGCTATTTATATTATAATTATTAAAATTATATAATTTACCTCGTCTTCTTCTCGCTATATTAAGTATTATTAATATATTATACTTAATAAATATAATAATAGCTTTAAGTATATATCGCTTTATTATAATATTTTTATTTTTTATATATATAAATAGAGTATAATCTTTAACTTCTTTTTCTTTTAAGCTATTTACTTTAAAGTTAAAGAGTTAGCTAATTAGAAAAATAATTAGAAAGTAATATACTATATTAATAATTTATCTTATTATAATTATTAGAGTTATATAATTTACCGCGTCTTCTTCTCTATATACTAAGTATTATTAATATATTATACTTAATAAATATTATAATAGCTTTAGATATATACTATTTATATATAATATTCTTATTTATTATATATATTAGAAGTATTCTATCTTATACTTTCTTTACTTATAATTACGCTTTATTTTTTTATAATTATACTTTATTTACTTATAATTCCGCTTTTTTTATTTATAATTATACTTTATTTTCTTATAATTATACTTTATTTATTTATAATTTTATTTTCTTTTTTTATAATTCTACTTCTATAGTATTCTTTACTCTAAAGTTAAAGAGTTAGCTAGTTAGAAAGATAATTAGAAAGCGATATACTATATTAATAATCTCTCTTATTATAATTATTAGATTTATATAATTTATCTTATCTTCTTCTCTACGTACTAAGTATTATTAATATATTATATTTAATAAATATAACGGTAGTATTAAGTATATACTACTTTATTATAATATTATTATTTTCTATATATACTAATAAATTATAATCTTATTCTTCTTTTTTTTATAAGATTTCTATAAGATAATTATCTACTATTCTCTTATTTATCTTAGTTTATATAAGATTATTCGCTAACTACGAGTTAAGAAATATTAAGTTAATATATTAAGTAAAGTTAATATTCGAATTAGTATCGATTCTATTTATATTAATATAATTACTCGAATTATTTATAATATTATTTTCTTTTAAATTATATATAGCGTTATTTTCGCTTATAGCTATTATAAAAATATTAGTATAGACTATATATAATATAGTAGATTAATTAATAGCTAATATTATAATTATCTTTCTTATTATATCTTAAAATAGAAAATATATATAAAATTAGAAAATATAGAAAATAAAATTAATAAACTTATTTATAGAGTTAAATTTTAGAAAATTTAGTAAATAAGACTATACTTTATAAAGAATTAAATTTAGATTTAGAGAATTTAAGTTTAATATATACTAGTATAAGAAATTTAATAGAATTTAAATAAAAATTAACTATAATATAATAAAAAAGATAATAAGAGAAAAATTAAAAATAAGAAAATTTTATATAAATAAGATTATACTTTATAAAGAATTAGATTTAGATTTAAAGAATTTAAGTTTAATAAATATAAGTATAAGAAATTTAATAGAAATCGAGTAAGAATTAACTATAATATAATAAAAAAGATAATAAGAGAAAATTTAAAAGTAAGGTTTTTTAAAAAGCGCGCTAAGTATAGATACTAAAAATCTAAAATAAATCTTAATTTCTTTACTTTTAAATTTCTTCTTATTAATATTCTTATTATTTTATAATTAATTCTAACTCGATCTTTATAAAATTTTCTATATTTAAATTATTTATATATAGTTATTCTAAATTATAAACTAATTCTCTTTATAGTATATTCTTAATTATAATAAATTTAGATTTTCTTATTCTTTAATAATTTCTTATTAACTTTTTTATTATATTATAGTTAATTTTTACTTGATTTTTATTAAATTTCTTATACTTATATCTACTAAACTTAAATTCTTTAAATTTAAAAATATCGCGATATATAATAAGCTACGCGCTTTATTAATACTATAATTACTTTAAAATTAATATTATTTTTTAGAAAATACCTTTATTATCTCTATTATTAATTAGATAATAAGATCGCTTTAGAGAAATAATAGAAAGCTATAAATATAAAGTATTAAAAGACTACTTAACTAATAAATATATAATAAAGTTAAAAAAGTATTTAAAAAAATTAATTATTTATATATTTTTAAAATCTTAATATTAAAAATAGTATAATATTAATACTTTTATAAGATTAATCGTAAAAAAATAGATCTAAGATTTAAAAAAATATAGAGTAATAAATATAATAAATTATAAAAAGATAGAAGCTTAAACTATTAAAATATATAACTATAAATAATATATTATAGATTATTCTAATTATCTTTCTAATTATATTTAACGTAGTTAAGAATTATATAAGAATAGTATATATAAAATTTCGCTAATTAAATCTTTAAGAATAATTTTACTAAGTATCTTAACTCTATAAATACTTTAAGAGTTATAGACTATATAAATAAATAAGACTTAAATAAAGACCTTTATAATAATATCTCTAATAAAGAAGATATTATAGAGTAGATATAGATATATTTAGTAAATATTAAAAATAAGAGATATAAAAATCTAATTTATATTAAATTAGAAAATAAAACTCTATTATAAAATAAGATTTTTATATAAAAAAAGAAATTAAAATTAAAAATTCTTCTACTTTAATAAAAGTAATAGTAAAAAGTAGTTAAATATATTTATTAAAAATTAGCTTACTTAAATATATAAAAAAATATTAATATCTCTTAATAAACTTTAATTTATATAGAGATAAAATATAATATATATTTAAGTTCTAAGAAAGTAGAGGCTAAAAGTAGTTATAAATTTATAAAATATTCTACTATATCTATTATTAATTTTTAAAAGTTAATATATAGAGATTTAGTAAATTACTATTAATCTTTTACTTAATTATACTTCTCTATCTTATATAAACTATTATATTAGAAGAGAATAATTATATTACTTAAAATTAAAGCTCTAGAAAGATATATTATTTATATAAAAAAGATATAAACTAATAAGATATTTTATAATATTAATTAGTAAATTTTAAATATTAATATATATAGATTTAGAGTAAGCTAATTATTATTAATTTCTTACTCTTATATATTCTTTTATCTTATATATATTTTATTAGAATTGAATTAGCGATTATTTATAATTATATTATATAATATCTAGCGAATAAAGATAGATAGATTAATTTATTAAAATCTAAATATTAATAGCTAGAGAAGTATAATATAAATAAATATTTTAAATTTAATAATAATTTAGAAAGAGCGAAGGCGATCTTTAATCTTATTAAAATAAGAGTTATTATTAAAAATATAAAGTAGTTACTTAAGAAGTCTTAAAGTCTATATAAAGATATTAATTCTTTAAATTTAAATAATTAAATAGATTTAATAAGTTTACTTTAAATAATATAGAAATTTAAAAATATTATCTACTCTTTTAAATATACTAAAAGTAAAGATAATTAGAAAGATAATTAGAATTTATTTATACTATAAATAAATATATATTAAGATATATACTTTCTCGAAATAGAAGTTCTAATTTAATATAAGCGTATAATATATTTTAAGAGTTAGACGTAATTCGATATACGTCTATATAGGTTTATAAAGATTATATATTGAATCTAATCTAATATATTTACTTGGCGGGGTAGCGGGGTGTCTTCGTTATCTCGTTAAGAAAAACCTAATCTAATCCGCCCCACCCCGGCTTTCCCTCCGCCCCAGGTCGGGGCGGGGGGACGTACCCTAAACCCCGCCCCACCCCGCCCCGTTGCGCAGCGTAGCTGGATATGCTTGCATTGAGCTACTTCAAAGGGCAACGCTTCTATAATACAGATGCTGCTCGACCCTCATATCAATTTCAAAGCCAGCTAACCATCTTCTAAGATCTAGTTGAGGGATCTCATAGTGGCGGATATATAACGGATATGTGAAACATACATAAAGTCCACTGCTAAAACTGCTCTCGAGATTGCCGCGGAGAAGGAAGATATAAGCACCTTTGACACGATTCTTGAGGACCTGTCAACGAGAAGAAACAGTCAGTCATTCAACGAAGTGTGGACCCAACGTGGGTGGGATGACCGTCGCTTGACAGTTGCCTGGAGAATTATGACTAAGGCGGACCATTTTGATAGCATAGGACTGCGAAGATGGAATATTGAAGGACATGGCTCATCAGAGGACTGGAAGACTAAGTTGTTACATGGCGCTATTAGAGACGGGAAAGTTCTTGTAGTGCAGCTACTTATCAAGTTGGGAGCCGACATCAAGAAGTCGTGCCATAGCAGGACTCTTTTAGATTATGCGGCCTTATTGGAAGATTCAAGTGTTGCGACTATATTGCTGTCGAATGGCGCGCATGACACGCAAGCATATCGATCCTCATCTGAGACAGCTATTGCGTGGCTTTGTCCGTACTGCTGAGGTTCTTATACAAAGTGGCTTTGACATTAAATGGAAGAGTAAGAATAGGGAGACCAGTGTTGGCAACGGTGTACTAACTAACTGCCCTAACTGCAGTTGAAACAGTTAGTTGAAATAGTTAACGGTATAGTTTAGGTTTTTTAGCTAATAGTTAATATAATTTTAATCTAAAAACTAACTATTTTAACTAATAGTTCTAGCGGTTTTATTATAATAAAAAAATCTATATATTTTATCTATTTATTTAATATTTTTCGGCCTTTTAATCTCAGCTCTATAAGTTCAGCCCTATAGATTCAGCCCTATAGACCTAGCCCTATAGGCTTAGCTCTATAGATAGATAGTAGTTCTATATTAAATCTAGTCTATATAGGCTTAGTTTTTAAAACTGCTTTACTGTTAATTTAACTAATAGTTAATAGTTGATTTATATATATAGAATAGTTAGTGTAGTTCTAGATTAAATTCTAACAGTTAATACAGTTTAAACGTGAAAATTAACTGTTTCAACCGTTGCTAACACTGAGGGAGACTCTACTATTTCTGGCTCCATCTACTATTCCTGGCTTGTGGAGCTTCTTGTAAAAAGGACAACAATATTAAAGAATCTCTCCCGATGACGATGGTCAAGATGCTAATCAAACATGGTGCTGATGTGAATACGACAAATAAGTCAAGACAGAATACATTTCACATCGTACTAAAAGCTAAGAAACCAGATATACAGATCGTTGAATATCTTCTAGACGGTAGTGTAGATATAAATGCGAAGGATTTTAAGTAGTCGAACGCCTCTCCATTGCCTCTGTCAAAACTCAGGAGTCAGGATACTCAAGATATTCAAAGTACCCATAGTTAGAAGAGATTTTAACTCTACTGCTGTCTCATTTACTGCCTGAAGCAGAGAACTCCAAGTGCTAGTTACGATGGAATAAAAAGTCTCCCATTGTAGAGACACCATTAGCTTTGGCTGTCAAAGCCCAGAATTGATCAATCTTTAGCGTCCTGTTCGAGAGACAAGCAGTCTTCCATACAACGCGACCACTTGGCGACCTTCTGACAAGGTCAGCGTCCTGGGTACTGCAGCCTAGGGCGGCGAAAACTTTGCTGGAAGCCGGAGCAAGCGCCATCACCATGGACTAGTCACTACGGTAGGAGCCCAAGCGGACACACAGCATTGGAAGGCTTATTTAGAGACAAGCCACCGCTCCCGCATCTTTCGAAGACTTCCGCTCCATCCTTGACATGTTCCTGGCTCACGGACTCGATGTGAACGCCGTCGACGTTGACGGGCAAATCCTTCTCCAAGTTGTAGTCACCGAAGCTCCACCAACCCACGAGACGGCTCTCACCCAGTATCTCCTCGATATTGGCATGAATCCATACCAAGCCGTCCACGAGGCTTAGGACGCCTTCCTTCTCGCCGCCATCCACAATCGCTTGTCAAAATGTGGGGTTCTCAGCCATGTTTTCGCTATGACTACTGCGTATGTCGGCAATATCAGCCAATTTCTATGGGGTCAAAGTCATTCCCTAGGAGAGTTCTGAGATAGAATAATCTATCTATCTTTGAAATACTGTAGGATTTGCTGGCCATTTCATAGCGGAATTGGCCCAGACTATATAATGCTACGTCGTATATATCTAAGTACAGGAAGCTCGAAACGAGCTCGAGCTAATATTAATTTAATACTAATCTAAGCCTATTATTAAGCTAAGTCTATATATAGTAATTTAGTTAAAATATTATATTCTTCTTTATTTAAAATCTTTATTTATAAAGATTAAATATATAATATACTTATTTTAAGTTAAAATTAATATAAAATTAATACTTTTAGTAAGAATAATCTTCTTATATAAGTTATAAAAAGTTATATAGTATATTATAAATACCTCGTTATAAAGTTATTATAATATTAATATAAATTTAAATTAAAGCGTAGAATTATTATAAATAAATTAAATATAAAGTTTTTATAATAAAATAAATTTTAGTTATAATATAAAGTACTTTTTTTAATACTCTTACTTTATAATTTTTATATAATATATATATAAGTACTCTTTTACTCTTTTTTCTCTTTATATAATTATAATTTTAGAGAATTCTTTTTAATCTTATTATAATATCTTTATAAATTCGACTTTTAAGCTCTTTAGATTTAAATTTTTCTATTAATAATAATAATAAGCTATTAAGAAAACTTAAAAGTAAAAAATCTAAATAAGAGTATAAGCGAGAAAAGATTATTCTTCTTAATAAATATAAATAATAAGAATATCGCGAGAGAAAGAAGATTATAAAGCGTATTATACTTATTAAGAGAATTAATATCGCGGTATTCTTATTATAGATAAAGATTAACTTTAAGTATAAATTATTTACTTATAAGTAGAAGAATTTTCTAATTAACTTTATTATTATTAAAAAAGAGTTATCTAAGATAACTATATAGCTAATAATATTAAGTAAATACTTAATCTTAATATAAAAATATAACTAATATATATAAAATAATTATAAGATTTTAGCTTAAACTTATTATAAGATTAATATAAGAATCGCTAGCTCTTTTATTTTATTTAGCTCTTAATTTAATATAAACTTAAGTTTAAAGATAAAGTTTAAAGTATATTATTTAATTTTACTAAATACTTCTTTTTCTTATAGAGCGCGACTTTATATTATCGCGATATTATCTTAAAATAAACTTATACTCGCTATCGTTATAGAAATAGATAGTATAAGAAGTATATTAAAATTAAATATAATACTAATATAAAGATATATCTTAATTACTTCTTTTATAATATATATTTAAATTATTTATTTAATACTACTATATTCTACTTATTAAATAAGTTTATTTTTTATAGCTCGTAATAATTACTAATTAAGCTTATATCTAGATTAATTCTTTAAGAAATTTAATAAAGATATAATATTCTTAATATCTTTTTATATCTTATTATTAACTCGTCGCGATAAGATAATAATATAAGATAGAATTAGACTACCTTCGATAAACTATTATAATATAAGTAAAATTATTAATATAATTAGAAAACTTTAGAATCTTAAGCTAAATTTAAGAAAGTATTTATAGTAATTAAAGCGCGATAAAGCGATATTACTTATAAGTAAAAAGTTTAATATTAATAATAATAATAATATAAATAAGAAGATTAAGAAGTTTAAGAAAAAGAAAGAGAATATTATATAATATAATAATAATAAAGCGATATCGCTATAAAGATATAATATATATATAATAATCTCTTTTTATATTTATTATTATTAATATAATTAATTAGAAAAATATATCTCTTTTTCTCTATTAATATATTCTTTACTTAATTATTTTATATAGATTATATACTTTAATCTTACTAATATCTTATAATATTTTTTTAATAATAAGATTTTTCTTTTTAAGTCTTTTTACTTTTTTATAAGTCTTTTCTAATCTTATAGTATTCTTGTTTTTCTTTTTTTAAGATATCTTATTATTATTTATAATATTCTTATTAATATTTAGTAATATCTTTATATTATTTAAATTATTATTTAAATTATTCTTAATAGTCTTTTATAATATCTCTATATTATCTAGATTACTCTTAAGTCTTTTTAAATCTATTTCTAATATAGTTAGATCTTCTCTAACTTATTATAAAAGATTCTTAAATTTAATTTAAGTATTTTTAAAGTTTTAATCTTATAATTAATTATTTTTTTTAGAATTTATATTCTTTATTATATTCTTTAAGAGTACTTTTATATTAAATAGATTTTTCTATATATAAAGTTATTTTTCTCTTTTATTAATTATATTATAGTTCTTTTATAAGTCTATCTCTTTATTATTAATTATTTATAAAAAAAAGAATTCTTTTACTTATTATAACTTTATTATAATAGCGTTACGCTTATACTTTTACTTTATAGTAGTAATATCGCGCTTTTAGACTTTAATAATAGTATTCTTTTTAAGCTATATAGTTTATTTCTTCTCTATTTAAAATCTTTATACTTCGATATAATTAATATACTCTTATTTAGTTTTTATAATAGTTACGAGTTTATTATATATAAATAAATCTTTTATATTTTTTATATTAAATATATCTTTTATTTATAATAATATTAAAGTAATATTTAACGCTTTTCTTAATCTTAATTTTAGTATTAAACTTATTTAGTACTTTTTAATATTATTAAGAAATATTCTTATTTCTTTTAAATAATTTCTATAAATTAAATTTTTTAAAATATAATTATTAAATATTTATAATATATATATATTAAATAAATATTTCTTTAAAATCTTATATAATTTAAATTAAGAAGCTTTAAACTTCTATTTAGCTTTATTATAAATAAGTATTTATTTATTTACTTATAGCGTATATAGCTTAATCTTTTTATTATAAATATATTCTTATATAATTACTCTTTTAAGCAGATTTTTATTAATAATTTATTATATTATTATTATTATTTTAATACGCTTTTATATTTTTTTCTTAGAAATTTCTATTATTAATAGTTATATTAAGTTATTATTAAAAGAAAGTTAAAAATTAATTCTATATATTAAATAAAAAGACGACTTCTTTATTATTATATAGAGTCTTATTTATAATATAAATAATATCTAAAATAAGAACTAGTTCTATAATTATATTAACTTTTTTATTAAGTATTTTATAAATATTTTATTTAAAAATTTATTTAAGTTTTCTACTTTTCTATTAGTATAAAAATAATATAAAGTTATTATTTAATAATAAGTTTTAAAGTAAGCTAAATATAATATTATTACTTAACTTAAAAAATTTATTTTATTATTAAAAAGTAACTCTTATAGCGAGCTGTAGTATATAAATATATTATTATATAAGAAGTTTATAATTATTTTATCTATTATATTTTATATCGCCTTTATAATAGATTATTCTATTATAAAGTTAATAATTATAATTATCTATTAATTCTTATTTAGCGTTTTTAATAGAATTTCTATAAGATTAATAAATTATCGCTTAAATAAAGTAATATTATTATAAGCTTATATAATATTTAGTTTCTTTTATTATTAAATTAATAATTCTCTAATAATCTAATATACTAAGTAAGATCGCGAATAGCTCTTAATATTAGTATTAATATTAAACTACTATACTCTAGACTTAATAGATCTTATTAATTCTAGCTAATCTAAGTATCTATAATTCTTATATATTACTTTTATAAAGTTAACTTAAAATAGTTATTTAAAATATAACGCTATTTTATTTTTAAATACTCTTTATATTTATTCTATTATAGAGTTTTAATAATATTTACTCTTTTCTTTTTTAAAGTAAATAGATTTCTATTTTTTTAATAAATTAATTTTATTTTTTAAATATACTTTTAGAGTCTTTATTTATATAATCTTATTAAGATTTTATAGCGATTTAATAAATACTTATATTCTTATACTGAGCTTTTTTATAAAGTTAGAATAATAACTTAATATATTTAGTATAATCGCGTTATAATCTAGCTAATATTTATATTTAGATCGTACTAATTAAACTTTTTAATTTAATAAATAAGTTACTTAAATAGAGTCTTTATAATCTTTAAGTACTTTAAGCTTTTATAGTCTATTAGTATTATTATTATTATATTATTATTAATATATTTCTCTTATTATTAAAGAGTAAACTTAATTACTAGTAATTCTTTTTTATATATTAAGTAATTTAGTTTTATAGTCTATAATTTCCGTTTATTATATATAATAGAATATCGTTTTCTATCTATATTTACTTAAAAAAGAAAGTATTTAATTACTTATTTTAATATATTCGTTTTAATAATAAAGGCGTTCTATAATAATAGTTATTATAAGATTAATTCTATTATAAGCTTTTTTTTTAAATATCTTAAAAATATATTAATACTATATATTCTAAATAATAGAACGATATTTCTTTATATAAAGTATAATATCGAACTTTTTAAAAAGATCTAATAAGAGCGCTATAAGTTTAGTAAAGTTTAGTATAAATCTTTTATAATAACTAATAAGTTTAAGAAACTATTATACTTTATATATTATTATTAGTATAAATTACTTTTTAATAATATTTACTTTTATAAATACGAGCTTAATATACTCTACTTTAAGCTTATAATTATAGAATTTAATTATTTTAACTCTAATACTATACTTTTCTAGCTTTATATAAAGTTCGTAATTTTATAATTTTTAGAGAATTATTTCTAAATATTTTTTATATTTTTTTAATATATTCAAGAAAATTAGTATATTATTTAGAAATATAATTATAAATTTATTTAGATAGAGTTTAAGAATATTATTTATTATTATCTAAAATATTATAGATACGTTAATAAGTTTAAATAATATTATAATAAACTTATACTTTTTATAACGTGTATTAAATATTATCTTTAGAATATCTTTTATTATAATATATACTTAATAATACTTTAATATTAAATTAATTTTAAACTTAAATTAATAGTAATTAATATAGTTTTAATAATTTTAAATCCGTAAAAAAAATATCTATTCTTAATAATTATAATATTTAGAGTATAATTAATATATATAAAAACTTAAGTGCCAAGGCTGCTAAAAAACCTTGATTTTGTATGTGTAGCCAATAATAACCTCAGTCGTTCTACGCTTTTAGAAAAGGCGTGCTTACTCAGCCCGCTAGGCCTCCCGGGCCCCCTCATCAACATTTTTCGTATATTGTACTTACACCTCTAATAACTTTTGTCCCTCAGTATATAATTAGCTAAAACTTTTAGAAATTATAGACCTTATTATGCGCTTTCTAACGAATCAACAAGCGCCATATTTGGCCTAATATTGACTAAATACAATTGAATTCAAGTATCAGGCCTGCTTAGCAGGCCGCTTACTCAGCGTCTTGACATAAACAAATAATTATCCCGCGTTCAATTCTTATTCCTCATAAATCTGACACGCAGCCAGGAATCTAACAATCCACTTATTATTCGAGGAGAACACTATAGAGAAGGAAGGCAGCTATGCTAGTAACAGTATAGCTATCTGCAGTAAGAACGCAATCCCGCTCTCCATCCTCTTACAGCAAATTGACGCGTTAGCCAGGTACCCAACCGTCAGCCAGATACCCAGCAATCCACTCAGTAATCAAGGAGAAGGCTACAGAGAAGGAAGGCAGCTATGCTAGCAATAACATAGCCATCTGCAGTAAGAACGCAATCTCGCTCTCCATCCTCCCACAGCAAATTAACGCGTCAGCCAGATACCCAGCAATCTACTCAGCAATCAAGGAGAAGGCTACAGAGAAGGAAGACAGCTATGCTAGCAATAACATAGCCATCTGCAGTAAGAACGCAATCTCGCTCTCCATCCTCCCACAGCAAATTGATACGTTAGCCAGATACCTAACAATCCACTCATAAATCTGACACCCAGTCAAGTACCGAATAATCCACTCAGCAATCAAGGAGAAGGCTACAGAGAAGGAAGGCAGCTATGCTAGCAACAGCATAGCCATCTACAGTAAGTACACGATCTCGCTCTCTATCCTCTCACAGCAAATCTAACACTTAGCTAGAAACTCAACAATCCACTCAGTCAGGCACGTATTGCTCAGCATCTTATATTATGTACTTATTCCCTCTCAGTTAAGATTAAGACTAACGCGATATTGCAGAGAAATCGATTAAAAACCAGGCTATTGCCAGTAAGAACGCGGTCTCGCTCTTTAGTATCCTATATTAAGAGGAGGTCTACAAGTCACGATCTGATAGGAGCACTCATTGGGAGTAATCAATAGAGCACTTATTAGAGCACTTAATAGAGCACTTATTGGGAGCCAATAAGCACTCATTAAGAGCCAATAAGCACTTATTGGGAGCACTTATTGGAGTACTCAATAGAGCACTTATTGGAGTAGAGAGAGATTATTACTTACACTCAAATTTGGCCCTATTCAATCAGTTCTTCCCAGTCCCAGGCACTCATAAAGTATTCAATATGCATGTATTTCTTCAATTGCGGCAGGAGAGCGAATACCACTCACACCCAAATTTAGCCCTATTCAGTAGAATCTTCTCGGTAGCCAGTAGTTTAAATTTAACTTCTATGAATTTAATTCATAGGCCTATACTTGTAATTAATATATATTTATTATATATCTTTAGCTTTCTTAATAAAGAGAACTAGAAATTTTTAAAAACTATATAATTTATAAATTAAGTTTTTTTTAAAAAGTTTATAAATCTATTTTATTTATTTCTTAAGACTAGATTATAATAATAAGTAGATATTAATATTAATAGACTTTATATTAATCGTATTAATAGAATACTCTACTATACGCTTTAATAATAACTTATTAAGTAGTTTAGATCTAAATATAGCCTTAAATCGCTTTAAAATTACGCGAAGCTATAATTCTTTTATCTTAAAAATACGATATTTAATTAATATATTTAATACGTTATTATTAATTTTACGTACTATTATTAAATATCCTTTAGTGTTATAGAAGAGTTTAATAAGTAGTAAAAGAATAAATTCGAAGCTATCTACAGCAAAGGCTTTTATAGAGACGAATAGAGACGCTAGTATATACATAGCCTAGCCCTAGCCTAGGCTTCCCCAAGACTTCCCAAGTAAGGAAGTAGCTATAAGTAGCCCCTTGCGGAAGGCTTCCTCAAGTTCTATATTATTTAGTCGATTTCTTTTATAAGACTCTAACGGCTATATATATACTAATTATATTAAGAATATTATCGTAAATATCTTTTTAATAATATACTAGTTATACTATATAAGCTCTATTTTTATTATTTTTAAGAATAATTATTAATAAGATCTAATTAATCTAGGAATTTATATATCTAAACTATAAAGTCTTAAAATAAGATCGTATTTTAATATAAGTAAGATATAAACTTGTAATTAATCTTATTATAATTCTATTTAATATAAGATTAATAACTTTTCTTATAATATTAGCTTATCTTTATTTAATAATTTAATTAGAAAAGAATTTATTAGAATACAATAATAGCTAAATAACTTATTTATAATATTTCTATTAATATATATTTAATTCGTATTTATATTAAGTAAAGTATATACTTATATACTAGAGATATTAATATTTAACTTTATTAAAATTTTAATTATAGATTATTCTATTATATTATATTATAATTTTATATAGAAAAGATATTCTATACTATACTCTTTCTTATAATTCGAACTTATTATAATATTATTAAGAGAGTTTTTTAAGATTAATTTATTATTATTTATTAAGATCTTCTTACTAATAGACGTAGCTAGTTTTTTATAGAATAGATATTAAATAAATATTTAAACTTTTTATAATAAAAATAGTAAATATATTTACTATATTAAGATTTTTACTTATTAAAGTTCTTTTAAGACTTTAAATTTATATATTTTAAATTAAAGTTAGAATAATTATTATTTAAGTTATTATAATCTTTATAATCTTTATAATTTTTATAATTTTCTCTTTCTCTATAGCTATAGCTATAATCTTATTTTAAAAAAGTATTAACTTTATTAAATAATTTTATATTTATATCTTCTATTATACTTATTTATTCTCTATTCTTTTTTAATATTAACGCTTATTTTATACTTATCGCCTATTTAATAGTACGTTCGCGAGACTCGTTAGCTTACTTAAATTTATTTATTAATATTTATTTATAAATATAGAACTTTAAGTCTATAACGAATTTATAATATTATTTAAAATTATTAATAAAAAGATTAAGAAATATTTCTTTCTTTATTAATTATATATAATAGATAAATATATTTTTCTTTTACTTTATTTTCTTCTATCTTACTTAATATTATTTACGAGTATTTATTAAGCTCTATATATAAAAGAAAGCTACGATAAAATTAATATATATAATAATCTTAAAG
>JAEUBB010000174.1:27201-41739 GCA_018257885.1 Parmelia sp. 050094 | reverse complement strand
TTATATATTATTATTAAATAAAATATTATAGGATTTATTAGCTATTTTATAGTAAAATTAATTTAAATTATATAATATTACGTCGTATATATCTAAGTATAGGAAGCTCGAAATAAGCTCGAGCTAGCATCGATCTAATATTAACCCGAGCCTGCTGTCAAGCCAAGTCTGCACATAGCAACTTAGCCGAAATATCACACTTACACATCACTTGTTGGTATCCTTATATTCTGACATCGCTGCCATCCACAATCGCNNNNTCAGAATATGAGGTAGGACACTTAGTTGTATTCTTCTAAGTGTACTATGAAGCAAAGTGCGACCTAGGGAATCTGGAAGTCACGTGACTTTGTCACGTGACTTCCAGATTTCAACACTCTGAGTCCTTATCGCTCGTGCCACCGGGATGCATACTTCATCCAATCCCTAGCTCGGTATCTCTCAGAGCTTCTTCGACAAAAACCCTTGATCAACGAAGCCCTCCTTGCTCTCATCACTTCCTCTCTATCCCGCGCCCAACTCCTTGAATCACCGACCGAGGAATCCACCACTCCCCTGCATGCTGCCGCCATTGTTGGCACTCCCGCTCTCGTGTCCCTGTTGCTCAAGCACGGAGCAGACCCGGATGCGGATACAGGAGTCGAGCACCACAGGTACAACCCTGGATTTGGGCCAAGTGCACTCGATATCGCGCTCGATACACACCAATTTCTTTGGAAAGCGCGAAGATTTGGGAGAGGCGACTTTGAGCGTAGTGGAATTGGTGGATGAGCACGGCGCCGAGGTGGAGGGTAAGGCGAGACATTTGGATTTGAGTCAGGTTTGTAGGTTTGAAGGCTTTTCTGCGCTGTGGGAGAGGCTCAGAGAGGGCATTGGAAAGAGGGAGGGGGGATGGATTATGTGCAATGATCCAACGTTGAGCATTCTCGGCGATGATTCGGATGTTGGAGATTCGAATGAGAAAGATGGCTCGTCGTACCATGATCACAGCCGTGATGGTGATACAGAACTGGGAGCCGATTTGACTTCTACCCTGGTACCGCGGAAATGACCCCTAGGCTGGTTGGCGCTGTAGCTGCTCTAATCCGACAGACACTGGAAATCGTGTCCAGCCAGCTCCGCCCCTATGACTTTACAAAGCGCCATCAGACCTCCAAGAAATGTACCCAGGCAACCTATTGGAACCTTTCATGCGCATCAGAGCATTCTCTCGGAATGGTCTACCCATTATCGCACGACAGTATCACCCTATCCCATTCGATGCTGTCTTCATGTGTTGCTCTTACAAAGGTGTCTGTATCGCATGAATTGCTGGAGACATTCGTGCCAGCTGCTGCGATGGTATCAAGCTCGAGCGGTTGCGTGGGTGGTCTTGAGAAGATGAGGGCGGGGGCGAGTTAAGGTGGATGGCTATTTGTATAGTCGTGGGCACTGCATGGCTGAGGAGATGATGAGGTCAATGAGTCGTATGAATCTATAGAGCGGGAATGGCAAAGTGGATGGAAGGGTTGGGAATGACAACTGCGCAGATGTATTTCTGATTCTCGAGAGAGTTCAGAGTGCAATGGTCATGTCTCTTGCTGATGTTGGAAGCAGGGCTCGGGATGCATCTATGCTCACGGATTCCGCACTCATTTTGGGCCTGGATTGGAGGCGCGAGCTGTCGGTGAACGTCTGTCTTTTTCCAATGTCTTTTACCCTTGTCAAATAAAGTATTTATCAGTCTTGATAGTTGACCAAGTTGCGCAGCTAGAATGAGGTGGCTTGGAGATCCTATCAACTATATCCAACAAACCAAGCACAAAACGCAACCTGGCGCCGGCTGATGGGCTGCCACGATTGTGAGGTACTTATAAAACACGTGTTTTCCACATCAGTGAAAGAGACTAAATCGTAACCGAGGAATTGACGAGTTGACGGAATCATGAACAAGTCGCCTCCCAGTTTCGCAAGGTGAAACATCCCCTTTTACTTGACTTTGTTATACCTAATTAACAGGAAGATTTATTTATAATTATTGAGACATTAACAAGCCTCTGACTCATTAAGGGCAAGTGGCGTGTGTCATGTGAGCCTTGTCGATTAAGTAAGCACCAATGGCGGTTATTGGGCGTCACATTTGGGCGGCATTCTCGTTTCAGAGGCGAGGGGGCGATCGGTAATATGCAAGAGTGGAAGCAACTTGAAACCTGGAAAGGCTGTGTTATTCTTTATACTCGAGTCTGATTGGAGTGCTTGCGGTAGGGGTGAGCTGTAAAATGAACTTAGTATAGAAGTGTTATCCTCACAGCCTGACCTGCGGGAAAGTGTTATCCTCGAGACCCCAAAGAGATGGTATATAAGTCTTCTTCACTATCTTTTTCCAGTGTCGCATTCTTCCCTCCAAATGATATCAATAGTTATCTCCCTACATCTCCACAATTACTTACCTTGCTTTATCAATACACCATGACAGACCCTTCCAGAACCTCCAAACCTCTTGCAATCCTTGCTCTCGGCGGGGGCGGACTGCAAGCCATATCCATGCTCAGGACATTGGAAAAAGTCCTCAAAAAGATTGATGAGAAGAGTGGAGTCTCAGGATCTAGAAAATCAAGACCCTGCGATGTGTTTGACACCATCGTAGGCATCGGCATCGGTGGATGGCTGGCCATTCTCCTGGGCCGCTTTCGGATGGACATTGGTGCATGCCTATCCGAGTGGTACAACATCCTGCAGCTCATTGCGCCACAATCAAAGACGGAAGAGCTTCGCCTGCGACTGCTTCAGCATTGCTGCTTTGATACACATCGTCTCATAACCGAGGTCGATTCTCTGACCCAAATTTACGGCACCGGTTACCGTCTTGCTGAACCTGACACAACAGCAGCACGTACTCGCCATGTGTTCGTTGCCGCTCTGGCTTCTGACTCGAAAGGCTATAACGTCTTTAGGACTTATGGGATCCCGATTTCAGCCAAGCAACCAGAAAAGCTGCTCGAAGGCGCGGAGGATCCCGGCACCTTTACAATCTCACGTGCTTTTGAGGTGACCGCTACAGCGAAGCATTTTACCAAACCATGGAAAGCACAGACGACAAGCAGCGGTGAAACAGGACCTAGTAGTACCAATGAGTCTCCAAGACATCATGACATTACCGAGCTTGCTTTGGATGAGATGTGGGGCATCTATGGAACCGACGTTCCGCTGTCTGTTGTGGTCAAGATTGGACCTGGACTTCCCAGTGATGCCGGCGTCAGGCAAGACGACATTGATAACGCCATCAAGAACAAGTTGAACTGTGTCCACCCAGGATATGCCGACCTTTACTACTGCCTTGCTCCTACCGAAGCCTTCCAAGACGCTGCACGGAATCGCTTTTCTCCATCTGATGCTGCCTCGAACGCTATCGATGGCTATCTCAATGAACGTCGTGTCGAAGCTATAATCGAAAGATTGGTAAAGCGAACAAAAAACCCAGTCCAGAATCGTTGAACTCCGAGTCTGACCCAACGCGAGGTTAGGAGGGAATTGATAGGGTCCAGAAAACCTTCTCATATTCCCGCGAAAGGCGAGTTTTTTCAGCCTCTGTAGTTAAGCTTTACACAATTTATCTCTAGCGCCTCACATCACAGTTCCTCAATTTTCATATAAATGCGTAGACATCTCGTTGACCATATGACTCTTTGTCTTCTACATCCAAGAAGCCCAGAAAATGCATTCTCAAAGGAGATCTCCAGCGCTTTAATCTTTATCTTCTTTTAGACTCTGCTGGCAACACTGTGTTACGAATCCTCCATCGACAAATCTCTACTAGTAGCTTTATATCTGCATCTTCAGGACTTGATCATGGCAACAATTTTCAAAATCATTGGTGTGTTCTCTGAAACCGTACGCCTGGTTGGTTTCGTGGCAAGCAATATGCCAAATTGGCTTCCTATGAAGCCAACGGACTCAATTGTCCGCATCGCAGTCGGCCTGAATGGCGACAAAGGAGTACCAGGGGCGTTGCGACATGCGGGTGGCGATGTTCCGTTAATTCTGGCTTACAATGAGAACCAAAATCTTTGCGGAACCTCCAAATTGTTCGACAGTAGGGTTATATCATCTGGTTCGTTCCAAGATGTAGTGATACATCAGGATTATGAAGGCCCGGGGGAGCAGGCTACCTATCTACAGATCATCCCGACCGACAACGAGCTTTGCATTGCTTATATATCACAGAGGTGGGCGGATGGTGGGCGACGCGGATGGTTAGGGGACATGGGCAAAGGATGCAACAAGAACTGGTACCACTCGAATATAATCGTTGGAGAAAACCATAAACCAAGTAAGTCACGTCTAGGCACAATTATTACGACGACAATCACCTTGTAGCTAAAGTACCTTCGCCAACGCAGCATGCACTTGGATCGACATCAATCACAGCCACCAGATCAGGACCGCCGCCCTCCAGATCCACATGCAAGACTTCATAGATCTCACCGGCGACTACAACGAAGACCCAAGTTTCTACTGCCACTACCCTACTATGCTCTTCAAGCAAACCTGGAAACAACGCAATCAATTCTGGGACAATGCAGTCGAATCCCTCAGTGTCGTCGAGGACGGAACAACTGGCGCGGGCCCAGACGATGGAGAAAAAAAGGCCAAACGCGGCCTCACGAGACGCTCCGGCCTGTCCGCGTTCTCGCATCTGGTTGCCAGCCCTCACGACACGCATAGCGCGCGGGAGCTGTGCGAGAGCGAGCATTCGCACGGTCCAGATTTCGTGTCTTTTTCTGAAGGGCTGTTCTGCGATATGGATGCTAAGATGCATTGGCCGCTTTGCAATGAGTCGACGACGGTGGAGGTGGGGAGGGAGCTTGGAGGGTGCTATCATTGGGATACGCATAGTTTGGTTTTGGAGGCCGGGGACGCTATGGCGAGGAATTATAGTCATGTTGTGGAGTGGGAGTGAGGGAAAGATCTGGCTGTGATTGAGATGGATAGTCACTAGTCAGTCGCACGTACAAGTGACATAAACATCCAAACAGAAGGACTTCTTCCAAGTCATTTCATCTAATAGCTACAGAGCCGCTGCCGGATAAATGTCTCGCAAATCACCAGGCGTCTATTGTGAAAGCTTCGAGGTCGGCAGGTGTGATTGGTGTGTGCACCAACGTAAGAAGTGCACAGGTCGCATTACCCGCGTAATACCTGGTAGGGTCTTTAAAAGGGTTAGAATGTGCCCATGCTCAGATCAGTCTTAAAGCTCCGCTGTAAACATATGGAAGATTTTAGGAGATGCAAGTGAAGGGCATAATATGGAGCAACGAAAGTCTTCGTGCGGATAAGGTAAATCCTTGTGGAATACCGCAAGCACCTTGTCCCCTATGCTGCAAATAGTACGGATCCTCACTACCAGGTATAAATTCCGTGGAGATCTTGAGAAGAAAGTTGTCGGTTCACTGAAGTTCTGCTGTACAGCCTTCTGGCTCCGCAGAGAGCAGAGCTAGGATGGCACATTTTCCATTCAAATCCAGAATCACTGGGTAATCAGTGGCATGAGCGCGTGTACTCTTTATCCAGAATTTTAGAGTGTAACTGGCGTGAGTACTGCAGAGAAGGTCATTTTCCGAGGTTGTATCTCGCGTTGGCTATGATTTCATTCCCTTCGGCACGTTGGGCGCCCGCCATTTGGCCGAGTCCGGCCGCGGCAACACTGCATCCCCGGTCATTGTGGTGATGCAAGAACACAAAGATTTTCTCTCTTTCGGATATCGACCTCGACAACATCTCCACTTGGTCAGCGTATACGTTCGGCGTCAATATCTCCACCGTTGCTGGCAGATTCAGAATAATAGAGTTCTCAACCGTTGGCTCCCAGATCGACTTTGCAGCATCGCACAGATGCAGACTGTAGGACGGCTCTATATCCAAAAATGCTTCGGGACTGAACATCAAGTTCCACATTGTTTCTCGCTGGGAAAGATCATTCTTGGTGACGGACATAGCGTACCGGATGGCCTCAACGACCTAGTCATAGACTTCTTGCCGCGATTGGCTCCAAATGGTGGTGAGAAAGTTCTCACTCGACGCAACGGACAGGCTCAGAGGTACTTTTTGGCGCCTTTTGGCTCCGCACGGGATTTTTATGAGTTGGAATCGACACGGACATAGGACCTGCAGCCAAACGTCATCAGGTACTGCTTCTGGCGTATTGACGAGCTGACGAGTAAATTCCCAACCGGTATCGCTGGCGCTTGGAATCGAAACTTCAATCTCCTTCTAGCCTTGTTCAACAAGCATGTTGAAATACAGCAGTACTTCCGAAAGGTTCGCTGCGGTCAATAGCGACCCTCGCCTTGAGCTCTACTGTTATCTTACCATTGGGCTTGCAAGGGCTTGATTGCCATCGCGAAGGTCAATTGCTTGCCATCTTATTGCTTTTATGATCTTTGTCGAAGGCCGCGAGCGATCGGGGTACTCCAGACCCTGAAATTGCTCGTATTTATCATATGGTATTTTCAGCCTACTTATTCAGCAGTTTTTTAATTTGCAAGTGCTAGATGCCTAGTAACATAGTTCGACTATCTGGCTGCTACTTACATAGGCATCTCGACTCGGAAAAAAACTGTAGCATGATAGGAATCTCGGAAATAGTAATGATGTCTGCCATTTCAGATACTTCTACAGAGAGTAAGCTTGCAGCCTGAGTTTCTGTATATCTCGATCGTTAATAGAGCAATGGAACTCATGTTCCCAGCCGCCGAGACCTTTCACTCTCATACTACTTGTGAAAACACCCTAATTCCTTGAGTGACGTTGACTTCTCCTGGCATACGTTTTTCTCCGAGAGTGTTTCCCTGTGAGGCCTCGACACCATACTTGTTTCCCTTGTGAAGCTCGATGTAACATTCACTGCTCATAGTTTTATTGCTTTGATTTAGCATAGAGATACCCCGGCTCGTCCATATACGGTATGGCATATCACGACGATGGTTGCTGCTCACGGTAGTCATTCTCGATTGACCGCGCTTGCTCTTGTAGAATAGTGATCCTATCTCCGGAGCATTGACGCAGTGCACGACAGCCGTAAGTTCAGCGGTTCTGAATGATCTGTTAGTGACCCAATTCTATGGAACCACATTCAAGGACTGGCTCACGCCCATATGACGATATCCGGCTGAATCCAAGTTTTGTCGGGATTGCTGCTGCCTCGAAGTTGTGTGACGAATCCCACCAGACTGAACGCAGGAGCGCTTTGGTAGGTGTCAGCACTAGACTGGAGACTAAGTGACCAAGCTACTTACCATAGATCAAATGTAAAGACAGGGACGACAGCGTTCTTCTTCTGCATTTTTGTATTCATTTTCACTGCCTTTACCGGGCGCAACAGAATGATAAAGTCTGTCAATGTGTTGTATGCTCCACTGATATTAAGTAGCAGGGATATATCGACGCAAGTCCCTGGAATTTTCGGATTGTAAATCTTGGCCCTAGAGTTGTACTCCCATATGTTTACGAAGGTCGTAGTTGTGTAAAAAAGAATTAGTAGAACATTTAGAAAGCCGATACTGCTGTCGAAAGGGTATTAACGTTGAGGCGAGAAGACTCGGCGGTGAAGCCACAGCACTGCAAGCTTGGCAATACATATTGTAATCCCGAAGTTGATGGAGGCGAGGTTGTTCCACTTCAAGATCAGTCAGCGACTTTCTCTCTCTCTTCTTTCCTGCCTTGGACGAGTTTTGGAACTCACATATGCTGCTCCTTAGCCTGTGCTGCCGTGATATCCCACCCTTGCTTTCCGCCGTTATGTGCCATGGTGGCTGCGCCAACCCCACAAAACGCTACTATGCCAGCCTGCAGCCTGTAAACAGCATGTGAATCGCTTGAGGCTCCCCCATGAACAGCACGTTAACAGCCCAAATGCATCTTTATGAACAGGTCAAATACTCCTCGCTGGTCTCATTAAACCTCAAAAACCCTGTGGGAAAAAAGTGAAAGAGTACTAGCTCATTCGCTACCAATTCGTCTCCCTGATCGCAACACGAGACCACCTTGTTCGTTCGATGAGGATGACGGCGGCGACTTAGCAACAAGACCAAAAAGCTCGGTATCACTTGGAGGATCAAGTGTATCCTCGCTGGCTTCGGAGCTGCTATCGTGTGGTGATGGAGTAGATTGTGGAGGCCATTCTTCGTCAGAGTCATCTAGGGTTTTACCGGTACCGTCCAATTGACGTCTTTGATCTTCGAGTTCACGTACAAGGGATGAGAAGTACTTGTGCGTGGATCTTCGATAGATTTTGGCGAGTATGTTGGAATGAAAGGTACTTAGAGGTAGGGATGACTTAGTGCGACAGGCTGGCTTCTCTGGCTTCTCTTGGGACTGCGAGTGTTGCAGACGTGTAGATCTCCTTGGAGGAACACACTTCTGGGCACTCGACAAGGACTGGAAACCAGGACGTTGATGGCCGCTACCGTGGGATTGAGACTGAATAGCTACGATAGCAGGATGACTGCTATCGCCGGAATGGGATTGCTGTGCCATGGCCACGGTAGCAGGATGTAGGGGTTGAAGAATCCTTGTATTAATAAAGAAAGATTGCGACGCCCTCCCGTCGGTGGTTAGGGGCCAAACAAATGGGTTTCTGTCGCAATCTTGGTGTCTCTTATTAGGAAGCTAGAAGAGACACCATATCAGTATTGGTTAATATCCCGTTGGAAGTGTAAGAGTGTTTGTTTGTTTGATACTGCCCTTGCCCGCACCCGGGGTCATAACCTGTCAGAATGCGAGGATGCCAAGAGTGATGTGTAAGATGGATGGATTATTCTATCTCAGAACTCTCCTGGGGATTGTCTTTGACCCCATAGAAGCTGAGTGGTTTTGCCGACAAGCGCAAAGGTCATAGCGGGAGCATGGCTGAGAACCCCAAATCTTGACATAATCAAGCACGAGAGGCCGTCCCTGAATCTGGTCACTGTTGAAATCTGGAGGTCACGTGATTTCGTCACGTGACTCCCAGATTCCCTAGGTCGCACTTTGCTTCACAGCACACTTAGTCTAATACAACTAAGTGTCCTACCTCATATTCTGACAGTCATAAGTTCAGTCCAACGGTAACGGACGGTTTCAGCTCAACCCTTCACACCTTCACTTGTCAAAGCAATCGGATCCGTCCTGATATGTTTTATGCTTGCTTCTTCTTTAGGCGTAGCAACTCCAATCTGTATAGGAAAAGTACCTCATATATGCATGTTTCGCAGAGAAAGAGAGATTTGCACGGGATGCTGCAGTCTTGATCGAACAACAGAAACGAGAGCAACAATCTAGAGCTGAATGACGTACGCACCAATGAGAGGAAAATGAGTGACAATCCAAAGAAAAAAAGTCCACAGCGCCAGTCAAAGCGATGCCAATCGTCCTTGTCGATCGGTCCGTCGGATCAGCAAAACCTACATTCAAGAGGTCCATGATCCGATTGCCAAGACCCAGCTATCCTCGATCCTATTAATTCCATGACAGCTACCTCAGGCTACCTGTACTGATTTCCAGCTGGGAGGATTGGGGCAAGGCTGTGAATTTGGGCATTTCATAACGGATCATCTCAGGTGCCTTTCTCGATACTTTGCCGCATACTACTGTAACCCCGCAGAATGCATGTCAGACGGACACGTGTGAGAGTGTTGGGTAGCATTGCGCATTGCACTATGGAGGTTGACGCAAATTCCTTGGGTAGCGCTGGTGGCAGCCCTAGCCTTACTTTCGGCAAATAACCTCGGAATGGGAGACCTTAATCTCTCCTAGGGGCCTTTGCCCCTTTGATTAATCGACTTTGATGGCAGAGAGGTGAGTGTGTGGTGCAGATTATTTCTTGTCTGAACCTTCACCAATGGAAGTGCAAAGATGGGAGGCATGCTTCGATTCTATATCAAGCATGTCGACTTAGACCTCCCTGACTGAACACGAATAGGCCAGCCATACGCTTGAAGGAGTCGATTAGATGCCGTCTTTCAACCTCGCATGCCTCGAATACATGTCGACCGCGGCGGATCTTGAAACCTCACGAGTCACAGAAGTATGGGGGAGGCTGGTTGCGTGAGAGATGTAAAGGATGGGATTGTATGTTTTAGTTGCAGATTATCCCTCAACTGGCCATCACCGCATCAACAAGCACCCTGGACAAAAGGAAAACTCGAACATGGACCATCTTTACTGCTTATCCGTTTTCGTAAGATCCGCAACCCCCCCGCGACCCCCTTTATACAACCTAGACGCATGATATGAAACGTGTCTAGTCCTTTCCATGCATATGCATCTCATGTTTGCTAGTCCTATGACATCAGCTGCCGCTGGTTGAAAATTGCCCAGGCACCGCGACTGCATTATTGGGGATACTTTTTGTTGTAGGAGAGGCATCTGGCGACTCCGACGGTTGGCACCACCGCCAACTAAAGAACGGCAGAGGCCCGATTTGGCCTGCCATCCAAGCCGCCGCATATGGACTGAGATGAAACGTCTCGCCAAGGCGGCGAATTGACCTTCCGCGAGACAGGCAGAGCGGAAATGAACCCATGTTTGGGAATAATCTCGCGAGGATGCCGGGCTTCTCTTTCGATGAGTTACAAGATCAGCGTTGTTTTCAGCTCGTGATAACTTCGGTTGATAAATTCATCTTGTAAAGTTATCCCTTCTATAAGTGACTGTGCCGTTGTGAATATTACGCTATATCGCCTGAGAAATGCTGTTGCTACTCCAGTACTTCGCCGGTTCTTTCATAGCTTTATATCAGCGAAGACGTAATAATGCCGAATGACTAAATCAACAATGACTTGCCGTAGGAGACTAGAATTAACGCTATCTGCAGCGGCAGTAAGCCCTACCGTACATTTGATGATTCTTCTACCAATTGATCTCGTCTAGACACTGATGACACTCTTTCTTCATGCAAGATCATAACTCAGATTGACTCTGTAACTTGGAAGCGCGGCTCGTCAGATAAGGAGCTATCATCCTCCCTCTAGTTCCCTCACGGGCATACAGTGACCAACAGCGCGAGGATAGCCGCGCAATTCATGACCATGGTGTTTTTGTCCGTCAGCTTCAACCACTGCAGCCAAAACTCCTAATTCTGGAAGCGTCCGATTGTTGACGTATTGATCAGCACGTATGCCTTGTGGTGACGGCAAAATCTCCTTCCTACCTCTGGAGCGACGTCGGAAACCAAGTATGATAGCTGCCACGAGAGAAGCAACCCCGACAACACCAGCTATACTAGCACCCACTATCGCACCGATAGAAGGTTGATTTCTTTGACTAGGCGAAGGTGTGGACGACGGTGATGATGATGATACTCGGGTTGACGTTGCATACCTCACCACAACACTGGACGATACAGGTACCCCAGTAGCAACGGTAGTTCTAGCAACACTAGTAAGAACCAAGGCGGGAGCAGAAACACTCGTAGAGACGGTAGTGGTTGTGGGACCCGAGCCAGATTTCGAGTTCCATGTCATGGGCGAGCTGTCCATCGGTGGCACAAGGTTGAAGTTCGGTCTATTCAGACTACCGCCATGGGCGAAATCTTCCGCCAGGTTGAGGTGACATGCATAGACTCCACTGCCATAATCGAGCGGAACCGGGAATGAGCCTGTGGGCTGGACGGAGGCATTGAGCGCTAGCGGATCTTTCAGTCTCAATTTGTAGGGACGATCCACTCGCTCATCGGGTACTCACATGGTGGTCCCGGGAAATCGCACAGAAGCAAGAGAGTTGGATTCGAGAAGTCGCTGGTCCAAGATGCCTCGAGTATGTCATCGTTGCTGAATGTGGGATTGGTATTGGGCTTCGGATAGATCCATGTATTTTGTGCCAGAACAAGGTAGAAACTACTAAGTAACACGAGCGTGAGACATTCGACGAGACGTTGACCATAGAAGAGGGTACTCATTGTCTATAATACAAAATACGAAATGACAGCAAAAGATAAAAGAACAGAGAACATAAGGAACTCTTCTCCCAGGCAGCTACGAGGCTAGAGAACATTTCGAAAGGTGTTATTATCGCAAGGCGCACACAGCATTATGAAATAATCACGCACGCCGCAAGTCTTCAGACACGTAAGATTTCCCCATTTCAACTGACCAAGGAAAAGTCTCCGAATCGTGAATCTGGATTTTCCTCAGCCAAGGATTCGACTTCGGAGATAAAATCCTGAGGCACGGTCGATGAGCCCCAATTTGCGCGCTAACGACGTTCAGAAATCTTGGGATCCATACTATACATATAGCAACGCTATTACAGCTTCCTTAAACTATGTGACCCCACGCAAATGAGATCCTCTCTCTAGAATCAAACCCCTCCATGAGCTCCAAGCCCGTATTCAAAGGAAAAGTCAACGCAACTATTGTTCGTCAGCAAACACAAGCGAACAGGTCATGATTAAAGAGTCCAAAATCTAACGAAATGTCAAAGAAAACTCGTTCTTGTATAAAGGTTTCCGGGCTCTCTTCATCAGAGGTATACCTCGCTCTCTTTGCTTCCTTAAATTGCAAACTATGATACTATGTCAAGGTATTTCGACAAAGCCTCTAGCTGAACACGTGGATCGACTTTGTTGTGGCCACATATCTCGTGGCCAAGTTGCTCTCGTAGAAGTGGTGGAGCGCTAGGCTCTATGAGCTACGCGCGTTCACTTTCGCTGGAGCTTCAAGTACGCTCTCTACTCTGGACCCTACTTGACATGAATTTTCTCTAGAATACTTAGCGGTGGCTCCTATGGAGGTCGGTACCGAAAGTTCTGGATATGCTAAGAAGCGCTTTCGGATAATGACCTTGCAGTAGGAAACCTTGTTTACCTCGTCTCATCCTTGGTGCCATTATAGAATCTTGGTCGAAGGGCCAACGCAGAATTGGTCTGCCTCAGGCATGGTCGGAGCGGATTGAAGAGGTGCGTGTTGACTTTCGGAGCTCAAGCTCTGCTTATAGCAGAGGCCACCACTAACGGGAAGCTAAGTTCAAGAGAGATCTTTTTCCACGATCATAAATGCTGGTCCCACCAGGTTCGAGGCGGTCGCATCCCATTTATGGACCCTTCGTGCAGGCAGACTGCATGTTCTAAGGAAGTCCATAGTTGCGATCTCGCTACTCAAATTGTAATATTGCACGGATAGGAAAAAGGGGCGATGACAGAGCGATTATCCCTGAAAACGGCTTCGAAGACTAGATATGAAATTCGAAGACGAGATGGCTCTCTGAAAGACGCCAAGGTTAAATGCATCTAAGAAATCAGAAGGTTACTAACCACAAGACGTCAGGTCAGTGTTTGTACTTAGATTCAGCGCCCAGATGTGTACCTGGATAGCGGATACTTATAGCCAGACGCAGAGAAGCCAGTTCAAGAACATGATGACAGAAAGAGTGCCTCGATAATTCTGCCCTAGCAACTGGCTTTATGAAGCTCCTAGGCTTGCTTTTCGTCATGCATGATCCTCGCGTATAGCTGCCCTGCACTCTCACCTATAAAATCGCGCCGACGCTGACGCTAGCGAAATCGAGTGATCCAGTATTCACAGCAAAGATACTCTCCGAACTCCAGGTCTTTAAAACGCACACTACCTCCCTATCCACTCAGTACCACCGCTCCTTCACTCAAAGGCCGCCCTTCCTTACCCATCTCCTCGTCAAGCCAAGCCAAACATCTCTACCACAATTCCAGCCCCTGAAAATCACACTCCCCCCTTTTCCCCCCTTCCCCAGCCCCAGAACTCCCCAAATCCATCCTAGCAAGCCACCGCCGGCTGGCACCCTTATGATCCGCAGTATGATCACCAACATTCTGACTTTTCTTGCAGGTAGACGAAATAGAGCAATAGCCGACCGCGACATGTGCTTTCGGATCTCCATCCTGGACGTTGGAAAGAGGCAATCATCTAGACAGATTAGGGAGGTTTGTTTCTTGTGTATCGGGCTGCAGGATGTTTGGATGGGACTGGGGTAGGAGGATGGTGTTTAGTGTTGGACTTGGCATTTTTTTTATGTTGTGCACTTCATGGCAGTTGTAGCTTTTCCGCCATGGATAGTAAGCTAAGATTGATTCATTAATGTAGTTGGCATGGTAGCATATCAGCAACTGAAGAATCTAGATGAAGCACGGCATACATCATGCATACTGAGCATACCTAGCACTCGATTCTCCCATGCTCTCAGCACCACAAGCTCCCCCTCCTCTCTCAACTCCGTTCCTCTTCCAGCTTGCGGGCATCCAGCTCCAGAGCCACATCTCCAAATCTCGGCGCATCGTCATCCAGCACGACATCCTCCGAGAACATAAACCCCATCTCCTGCATCCCCTCGCATCGAAGACCAACGACCCTATACTCCCCAATATCAGGACACTTCCTCATACCAACCGCCGCCTCCACGATCAGCAAGCTCCCCGCTTTCTTCGCTTCCATCTCACGTTCTGCGCGATTGACCTCTTCGTCGCCAACACACAGCGTCTCCTTGACTTGCTCGACCGATTTCAGCCCCTTGAGCAATGCCTCATCGGCCATGATCTCTGCATATCTGGAG
>JAEUBB010000174.1:0-18755 GCA_018257885.1 Parmelia sp. 050094 | reverse complement strand
TTCTTTTTTTTTTTTTTTTTTTTTTTTTTGTTTATTGCAAACCCATATTTGTTTCCATAGTTCGGCATTGCCACTGTTGAGTCGCTGCTTCAAATTCCATTATTCTTCTGCATCATCTAAATCTTATAAAACGATCTGGAATGATTCCTATTGCCGCGCTTATATTTCCGTCCGGTGAAAAGGTCAAATTTGAACCCTAAGTCTTCCAAATCACTGAATTTTAGAAATCTTTTCGAAATAAAAAGAAAAAGACAAAGTCAAGGTGAAGGTGCCGCCTTTAGCGGGTAGACCAGGCCATATATGGCATAGGTCAGGTGTGGTCCTGCTGGAGACTTCCTGAGAGCTGCGGAGTAAGGTATGATACATCTCGTCTTTCCACCCAAGACCTTGCTAGAATGGTACTCAGCCTCGAGTTCGGCAAGTTCAGCAAGAAAGCTGGTGTGGCCTTTGGGAAATCTAATTGGATTTGGTACTGAAGTAACCTTCTCTTCTGCCATCTGGTCATGGTCACCTCGAGGTCTTGGTCTACCGTCGTGGCAGGTGCAAACTCTACCGCTACGCAGCATTTACCTGCCGACACTCGACAAACCCCAGACCATGAGAAAAGCCGCAGCCCGAGTCGAACCGGGGTGAAGCGGGAGGCTTGGCCCGCATAGCCCGTGGCGCCACCAGCGCTAATGTCGACGAGGAGAGTCGATATTGGTGCTGGTAAATCTAGGTTCGTTAGAACGGCTTTAACATAGCAACTTGACATGCAATTCACAGAATTCCATGCTCATAACAAGCCTGGCGTAACACTACGCTTCCTCGGGTACCTGTCTTGGCGGCTACGAGATCCTCCGCACAGGCGCAGAAAAATGATTGGACATGCCAAACCGCATGACGATCCATGTGTTCATCGATAATGTTTATGCACCTTCCGGAGCATGGATCGACTGCGGGGTACATGAACGAAACCTCGACTTCGTCAAAGCTAAGACTGAGGAGCAAGGATCTGGAATGCATAAATACGTGCCATGTCACGTCCAGGACGATAATGTCAGTCACATAGCTTTGCTTGTATAGCAACATACACTCGTATTGTATCTCTGCTCACATTGACAATTGTCGATCAAAGGCAGCAACATGTTTCTCGTCTCCGCCTTCTGTCTGGCTACCCTATCTGCTGTCGCGGCCACAAACATCACAGGCGACCCTACAAACCTCGCCAATTGGCCCCCATGTGCTGTACGCAAGATTCCACCCCGACTTACCTCCCAAACATTACCTAATGCATCGGCCGAGTAGCAAAAATGCATTCCCCTCGGCCTTGCGCCTCCCGTCTCCTGCAACAGCCTCTCAAATCTGACCTGTGTTTGCACACAACCAGCCTTCTCCCTCGCCATTGCCAGCTGCGAACGGACCTCTTGCAGTAAAGAAGAGCTTTACCGTAACCCAGCCCCGTCTCAGCAATATCCTGACCCTTCAGTCGCTAATATATAAATCTAGAGATCACAGCCCTAAGCGGCCCCCTCTGCGCCCCTGTTGGCGGCCAACCTGCAAGCGTCATTTCAGATATCAGCTCCTACTTGGCCACTCAATCACTGACGGCATCCGGCTTGCCAACCTACCCAACTGATGCCACGGCGAATCCGGTTGTGAGCTCTATCCAGGCGACTGCCACTTCAGCGCCAAATCTTGGGAATCCAGCCAACATCTTGACTTATCCGCTGTGCGCTGTAAGTGTATCCTTGCGCGATTTCCACACTGTCTCTCCATCTCCCTTTCTCTTCCTCCAAACAAAGTGCAACCGCTGACACTTTCGAATAGCAAATCTGCTCAAACGAAAGCGTTCCATTGGCGGGCTGCGATACCAGCAACGTGGTCTGCGCTTGCGGGACTGCATTTCGTAGCGCTACAGCAGCTTGCGAAGAGGTCACCTGCAGTTCCTCAGACAAAGCGAGTAAGTGACCATCCATCTCAGCTCTCGCCACGCCATTCATTCCACGCCATACTAATCCCAACCCAACCCACCAGCCACGCAGCTCCTAGCCCAAGAACTCTGCGCTCCCGTCTACAACAACATGCCCTCCCTCGGCTCCGCCGTCTCATCAGCCATCGCTTCCGCGACCGCCGTCGCCGCATCCATCGCGTCCCGGGACCCGACAAAGAGTTCCAGCTACCCTCTATGCGCCGTACGTGATTCCACCTCTCCACCCCTCCATCAGCAAATCTGTACCCAATCCCTGAGAAAACACTAACACCGCCCGCCCCCAGCAAAAATGCCAAAACGCCTCCATCCCCGCTTCCGGCTGCGGCACCGTCGCAAACTACACCTGCATCTGCAAATCACCCACCCTGTTAAAGCTGGACTCCAGCCTGAACACCTGCGAAGTAAACACATGCAGCTCGTCTGACCTCCAAAGTATTTCATCCCCCTTTCACTCATCCAGTCATCCCACTCTTCAAACACAATACAATACTAACCCCTCAACCCAACCAGTCACCGCACTCCTCGCCGACAAGCTCTGCGCACCGGTCGGCGGCATCGCGAATAACGTATCCAATGCATCCTACACCATCGCGCCCAGCGCCCCCGCACCGAGCGTGTTCACCGGCGGCGCAGCTGCGATGGAGGACGGAGTGCTCGGTTGGAGCGTGCTGGGGCTGATGGGAGTCCTGGGCTGGCATCTGCTGTGAGCGAGCAGTAAAACGTCTCATCCGGCACTTCTCCATCCTCTTGGCGCCAATGGCGGGAATATGGATAGATGACTAGTCCAGTCAGTCGTATGCATCGGCGCCCCTCGAAAAGAAAAGAAAAGAAAAGAAAAGAACAGAAAAGAAAAGCGCACCGTGATCGTTTGTACGACAAAGTGAAGAAGCGCAGTCTGTGGGATAGAGTATACTCATACATACATATATCAATCATTCATGATGTAACAAAAGCCCATCAGTCCATAGTATTCAAATCTCCAAAAACAAAATCACACCCCGCCCTCCTTCCCCCCCCACCACACCCCAGCCAGTCCCAAGCTCTTTATAAATAAATCCACACGTGCACGTCGCCCTCTCAGCCACATATCCCTACCTTCCACTACTACCACTACCCTACATCCTTCCTTCCTTCCTTCCTTCAAACCTCTCTCTTCACTCGAAAGGTTCCCTCGCAATAAGTTGATGAATGCTACAATTCGAGTCTGGGTACTGTAAAGGCGAAGCCAACGGATGAGATGAGATGGTTAGTTGTATGAATGAAGGTTTGGGGATGTGGTAAAGGCTCTGTGGTGCTTTTATGTAGAGGCGTTGTACGGTGCGGCGTGCTGTTTGATACCGCACAGGTATCAGCTTTCCTTTCGGAAAAATAATTGCTGACAGTCCTATATCTAAAAGTAAAATTTCGAGTACTGAAGACGGGCAATCCTTGAACCGCAGAAAGCATATTCACAAACGGGTTCGACTCGCACTTCGCTCTTGACCAAAACCAACCTCAAACAACCCAATCCCACCCCCTCTTCAACCAACTCCTCCCTCCACCTTCTGCCCTTTCCTCCTCCGCCCTTCGATCCTCCTCTTCCTGCCGATCCGTCGCCTCCTTCCCACTCCACAGATCCACCGTCTCGACCCTCCGTACCCACGGCGTTCGCGCCCACAATTTATGTCCAAAGTACAGGGCGAAGAATAGCGGCAGGGTGATGTACGCCGCCAGGAACGAGGAGGATGAAAAGTTGCCGGGGAAGAAGACCTGGAAGCCGTTGGTCAGGCAGAGGAGAATCAGCATGGTCATGGCGACGTAGCTCGTGTATGGCTGCCCGGGGCTTTTGAAGGGGATCGAGGACAGCATGCCGTTGTATTCGAGGGCTTTGCGGAAGCGCTGATGAAGTTTTTGATCAGCTCGGGTTGCATGATGGAAAAAGAGATGGTGCGTACCAAGTATGTCATGAACATGACAACCCATGCGACGTAGCCGCCAATCGTCGTTAGATTCAGAAACCAAGCGAATACGGTCGCTGACCCGCTCGATACACTCAGGTAGGCAAAGCATCCTATAATGGCTGTGGCAAAGACAGCAAAAAAGGGGACACCATTACTGCACTTGGTGAATATCTTTGGCGCTTGACCCGTCAATGCAAGGCTAAGGAGAGAGCGGCTACCGGCGTAGAGAAAACTGTTCGCGGCACTCCAGGCCGATGTTATAATCACTGTGTTGACAACGTGATCCAACCCGTGGATACCAGCTCTTTTGATACCAATGACAAAGGGGCTAGCGCCTGCATTCGTGGTGCCACTGCTCACGGCTCGCAGAAGATCCGCATCGTTCGAGGCAACAATGACAGACACTACCAGGGTACCCAAGACGTAGAAGACTATCAAGCGATAAACGAAGCGCTTGCTCGCCCTGGGAATGTTACGTCTTGGAGCCTGGCTTTCACCCGCAGCGATGGTGATGGTTTCTGGCGAGAGGATAAATGCAAAGCCAGAGCGGATGAGCGAAGTCCAGAAGGCCAGGAATTTCCCCGTGTTCCCGAGTCCAGGCTTTGGATAGCTATGGAATGCCCCAGGATCTTTCCAGTAGCGAAAGCCGAGTCGATCATGACCAGGCCCACCGCCGAAGAAGAGCACGATGCCGAGGACAATAAGACCTAAGATGGCGATTATCTTGATTGAGGCAAACCAGAATTCCGATTCGCCGTAGATGCGGACTGCAAAAACGTTGAGAAGGACGATAGTGATGAGCATGATGGTTATCCATGCGGCAGTTGGTCTAATGCTCTTGTCAATATGATACCTTCGTCTCAATTGCGGCGCCGCGAGCACGTACACGGGATTGTCCCAATAGTCTATGACAACACTGGCAGCGGATATCTCAGCAGCCACCAGCATCGCATACGAGTACCAGTAGTTCCAACCAGCTGCAAAAGCCAGGGAAGGCTCGAAGAAGCGGTGGACGTAGAAGGGCACGGAGGCTCCTTCGACAGGAAGATAGGTTGTCATCTCCGCCAGGCTTTGAACCACAGTCCAAACGATAGCCGATATGACAATGAAGGCTAAATGCGTCAGCAATGTGGATCGAAGGCAGGATCAGCAGGACCTACACATGAACAATGGTGCTGGTCCAGCCAAAGAAAGCGTTGTGCCTGTCCCGACGAAAAGTCCAGTGCCGATACAGCCTCCAAGTGCGATGAGCTGGACATGTCTACTCTTCAGGCCTCTTTGCGTATGACGTTTGTCTGGTTCACCCCCGACAGGTTGGACTCTACTGCCGTCAACGGACACTTGGGTTCCTATAGCATCTTCGTGGTTGGTATCTTGCAATTCTACGTCGAGCTCCATCGGTTCGACGGCATTGCTGCTCTTGGACCACGACATCTAATTGATAGATAGTGGATGCCCGGGATATACTAAATTTGAAGGCTAAAAGGCAGAAATCAGGCGAGGAAATCAATGGGGAATGGGGCGAATTGGAGACAGCGTGGCCTTGATGAGTGGAGTGTTTTGACATGTTGGCTGTTGCTTAGCTTATGACAAGGAAGTGATGAACTTGCTGGGAAAAATTAAAAAATGGGGTTGTGATTGAGAAGGTAGTACCCATGTCACTGTCCGGAGAAAGCCAAGACCTTTTTCGGGGCCGTCTCCGGGGGCGGGTCGAGATAGGCGCCCCAGGACTCAACCGAATGTACTCTTGCTTTCTATTGAACCAAGGTTGCTCTTGATTTCTTATCTTTGACTAAACCCCTCAAAACATCTGTACCTCGCTACTCACCATCATGTCTGAGTCTGAAGACAACATTGTGCCCGCATATCACGCTTTCAAAGCTTCTCCTTTCGATGCTGACCCGCACCTCTACTCGAGAATTGGAGAAACGACATCGAGAGAACCAATCGAGTCTTTCACTATACCAATCCGTTCAGGTCGCGCTTGGACCGTTCCACAGGGTCATGTTTGTCGTATCACGACACCTAAAGGTCCACAGGTTGGCGACCTCAACATCTGGAACCTTCACAATCCCAGAGAACGCTTTTGGGCTTCTCGTACGAGACAGCTACATGCGTCGCACGTCACCAAATACAACCGATTGTGGTCCTGCCTTCCATACCTTCGCCCACTGGTCACCATCACTGGTGATTCTTTGGAAGACTTTGGAGTTGACAAGGCAGGTGGGCGGGTCCACGACCTACTCGGTACACGATGTGATCCATACGTCAACCAGATGCTTTCCGGGCAGGGTTTCGACTTCCATTGTCATTCCAATCTTACCCGTGCCGTACTGCCACACGGCTTGACGGAATTTGATGTCCACGATGTGCTTAATGTCTTTCAGGTCACTGGCTTGAACAAGAATGGTGAATACTTCATGCAACCATGTCCAGCAGGGCCAGGCGACTTCTTCGAATTCTTTGCAGAGATGGATGTTTTGTGTGCTCTGTCGACCTGTCCAGGAGGGGATCTCTCCAAGTGGGGCTGGGCCAAAAATGATGGAGCGGACCCTATGCTAGAATGCTGTCGTCCCCTTGGGGTCGAAGTGTACAGAATAGGGGATCCAGAGGTTCTGAATGGGTGGCGACCTCCTGCCTCATGTTCATACAAGGGACTCCACGGCATCAAACTTCCGTGAATCTCCAACATAACCTGCAGCTGCATTGGCTCTTTTTCCGACTCCAATTCTCCGGCATCGTCGGAATCAGCTCACGCCAATGACACTCTGACTAGCCCCATTGTAGTAAAGATTTTCACGTCTTGCATCCCGTCCTTCTCGAAAATAAAATCAACGGGCGTATCGGAATTGAGCGGACTTAGGGCTTACAGCTAGGGCTAGCTATGTCATCGATTAAACTTGCGTCTTTACCATGGCTTTCCCCTCCATTTTCCTCTTTCCCAAGGAAGATCCTACACAAAATAGTTCGTTTTATCGAATGTTCATTTGAAGCGAACGCTACAACAACATGTCGCGCGTTTTGCTCACAGGTACATGACATCTATGACTCTTTATTATACAGCGGTAATCACTAACAATGGAGAAAAAGGTGGCTCGGGCTTCATTGCGGCTCATGTTCTAGACGTTCTCCTCGAGCGTGGACATTCAGTGGTGACTACCGTTCGGACAAGTGAGAAGGGCCAAAAGATACTCGACAACCACGCCAAAGTCCCAAAAGACAAACTTGACTTCGTGATAGTGGAGGACATTGCGAAAGCAGGAGCTTTCGACAATGCAGTCCAATCAAAACCCCCTTTCGAAACCATCATTCATACAGCATCCCCGTTTCACTTCAATGTCACGGATACTAAGAAAGATCTCTTGGATCCAGCAGTCATTGGAACGACAGGTATTCTACAATCCGCAAAGAAATATGCTCCAACCGTCAAGCGCGTGGTACGGCTTTAGCCACTTTCCCCAATATGAAACCACGGTTAACGCAGTTAAAGATTATCACCTCCTCCTTTGCCTCCATCATCTACCCATCAAAAGGCACTCGACCTGGTTATACATACTCCGAGAAAGACTGGAACCCAATCACCGAAGAGGAAGCCATCCAAAACCCAACCAATGGCTACCGTGCCTCCAAGACTTTCGCGGAAAGAGCGTCATGGGAATTTGTGGAGAAAGAGAAGCCAAACTTCACAATCTCAACGATGTGCCCTCCTATGGTCTTTGGACCAATTATACACTACCTGCAGAGCTTGGAAAGCCTCAACACGTCGAACCAAAGGATTGCTACACTTATGACTGGAAAGGCCAAGGAGGAACTACCGCCTACAGGCATACCCATTTGGACTGATGTCCGTGACTTGGCGCTTGCGCACGTCAAAGCAGCTGAAATACCTGAAGCGGCAAACAAGAGGTTCTTTGTCACAGCAGGCTATTACAGCAACGAAGAAATTGCGGATATAATGAGAGACAATTTCCCAGAGCTCAAGAACGAATTGCCCGTAAAAGGCACCAAAGGTGGAGGCTACCCCGAGGATGGTGTCTTCAAGTACGACAATTCGAGGGTCAAAGAAATCCTAGGCGTTGAATTTAGAAGTCTGAAGGAGTGTATTGTAGATGCGGTCAAGAGCCTGCAGGCAGTGGGTTCCTAGAAGCTCGGATAGAGCGAATTTTGCACCCTCGATGACACATGCTATGAGACGCTAATACTATGAGATGATGATATGCCGTGGAGAAGAATACAGAGGAATGTTGTGGAATTGATGGAGGTTAAAGCTCCACCTCAACTCTGTGCTCTCCTCCTTCCTATGATCCTTTCGCTACTCATACTCCTGCTCCCCATTGTCGTGTCTCAAAATCCTTTCAGAGATCTACAGGCAAATAATGTTCTACATGATAGGATAGTAAATCCTGATCAACTAAATATCAGGACTAAGTCCACAAAGACCGGGTGCATAACTCTGGCATCAACGTATACTTGCTCTCAATGCTGTTCGGCAAGAGTCGAGAAAAGCATGATAGTAAAGGCCCAAAAAAAGCTATCTTTAGCCCAGTCTCAAGGTAGAGGCAGGCAACGTGCAGTAAAATGGCACTGGGGGGAAGGGTGTCTCTTAAAGACACCTGAGATGGCAATAAAGAATTGTAATGTTTCCAAGGCAGGACAATTGTATGTAAAAATACTATTTATTTATATCAAGCGTTAGGATGGTCGATGGTAATCTTGCCAGAAAACCTGCAATGTCTGTGGTTGTGCTAAAAATTGACTAATTCGTGACCAAATTATCCTCAATCTTCAATATTGAGCACTCAATAAGACCACATGATGGAAACCAATGAATTTTAGTGAATTTGTGCAAGAATCTTGGTGTTCTTCCCAACCCACACACTGACCAGGGCTACCAGGGCTACCAACACCATGAGAGTTCTACCGAAGTTCAGGCGAAAGATTGACACTACGCCCTACCCGTCCACGCCGTCATGCAAGATGACAGGGTTTAACAGTGAAGCGGATGAGCTCCAATTCCATCTCGAACTCGGTGAAACCCCTCCTCCAGCTTCAAATGTTGCTACATCCAATATACACAAATCTCCCAGACATAACCACCCTGAGTCGTTGAGGCCTACAGAAAGCCATGTACCAGGTGTGACCAGGAGCAGCTCTCGTGAACCTGAGCCTCGCAGCCCCAGCACACTACACATCATCTGGGACCACCTCGACAAAGTACAGCCCAAACCCAAGGTCATGGCTGCACAAGCTATGGAGGCTCTCAACCGGACCTTAACTGAGCTCAAATCAAAGAACGAAGAAACCCGACTGCGAGCTTCCTACGACTTGCGAGACCTAGTTGTTTCTGCCGCCAGAGGTAAGGCTTTCTGCTCACCCCGCTTATTCTGCATGGGCTGATTATGTATCGCGACAGCGCTACCTTCGGACAAATTTCAAGAGTACTACAGTACCGTCAATACCAAGATATCTGCACTCGTCGTGCAAAGCAACGATACCACCGAAAAGATAAGCGGCATCTTAGCAATCGAGCAGCTCATCAGCTTCGATGGTGACGATCCTGCTGCGAAGACGACGCGTTTCTCCAACTTTCTCAAGGCTGCTCTAAGGAGCAACGACAATACCGTCCTCGTTTACGCAGCTCGAGCTATGGGTCGCCTCGCCGTGCCTGGCGGAGCTCTCACAGCCGAACTTGTCGAAGCCGAAATCTCCTCAGCCCTCGAGTGGCTACAGTCCGACAGACAAGAATCACGACGCTTTGCAGCTGTACTAGTCATACGAGAATTTGCTAGAAATTCCCCCACCCTGCTCTACGCCTTTGTGCCCCAAATCTTCGACTGCATTCTAGTCGCCCTCCGAGATCAGAAGGTGCTTATTCGGGAAACAGCTGCCGATGCTGTAGGTGCTTGCTTTGAGATTATTGCTGCTAGAGATGCTCACCTTCGTCAACAATGGTTTTCACGAGTCTACGACGATGCTCTTCAAGGCTTCAAGTCGCCTAGTCAAGACGCCGTGCATGGGTCATTGCTCACCATGAAGGAACTCCTCCTCAAGGGTGGCATGTTCATGCGCGATCACTATCGAGACGTGGCAGATATCACCCTTCGTCTCAAAGACCACCGAGAGCCTCGAATACGTAGTCAAGTTGTGATAGTGATTCCGATACTGGCCGCATACGCACCAGAGACATTTTCCTCGCAGTACCTACATAAGTTCATGATCTTCCTCCAAGGCCAGCTAAAGAAAGATAGAGAGCGGAATGCAGCTTTTGTGGCAATTGGGAAAATTGCGAATGCGGTCTCAAGCGCTATTGCTCCATACTTGGATGGCATTGTCGTCTTCATAAGAGAAGGTCTAGGTGTCAAAGCGTAAGGTCCTTCCAATATCCATAGTCGTTCTCTATGCTGATCGCGTCACAGGAAAAACCGCAGTGGCGTTGATGAAGGACCAGTCTTTCAGTGCATCAGCATGCTTTCGATAGCAGTTGGCATGGCTCTTACCAAATATATGGAGGCTTTGCTCGATCCAATCTTTGCGTGTGGGCTCAGTGAGGCCCTTACGCAAGCTTTGGTTGATATGGCACATTACATCCACCCTATCAAGCCTCAGATCCAAGAGAAGCTTCTTGATCTACTCAGTCTTGTTCTGTCAGGTCGCCCTTTCAGACCCTTGGGGTGCCCTGAGAATAAGATCCCACCTCTGCCTGCCTTTGCCAAGGACTTTAACCTCTCAGTGGCAGAACACAAAGATTCAGAGATTGTACTAGCTTTAGCTACTTTGGGTGGCTTCGATTTCACTGGTCATGGGCTGAACGAGTTTGTCCGAGATGTGGCCATGCAATATACAAATAGCAATAATCCAAAGGTTCGGAAAGCGTCGGCCTTGACCTGCTGCCAGCTTTTCATACATGACCCTATCATCTACCAGACCAGTTTCCACGCTATCCGAGTCGTTGGAGACGTCATTGAGAGACTTTTAGCACTAGGAGTGGCAGACGTGGATCCCGACATTCGACGAACCGTGCTCCAAGCTCTCGATGACCGATTTGACAAGCATCTGGCGAAGCCAGAGAATATCCGCCATGTCTTCCTTGCGGTCAATGATTCCGACTTTGAAGTTCGACAAGCTGCCATTGTCATCGTGGGTCGTCTCACTGGTATCAATCCAGCACACGTTTTTCCATCACTACGGAAGGTCCTTGTGAATCTCATTATGAGCATCAAGAATTCTAAGAGTCCTAGAAGTAAAGAGGACGGAGCTAAGCTTGTCGGTCTGGTAATCGCAAACGCATCTCGGCTCGCCAAGCCGTACTGTGACGTCCTGGTCAAGACCCTTCTTCCACAGGCTAAAGATCCGAATACCGCAATTGCAGCAACGACCATAACAGCGATTGGACAGCTTGCAACTACCGGTGGAACTGTCTTGGTACCGTACCTCCCGGTCATCATGCCCACGATCGTGGAGGCCCTTCAAGATCTGAGCTCTCAGCGTAAGAGAGACGCTGCTCTCCACACTCTCGGTCAACTGGGGAGCAACGCAGGATATGTCATCGAACCTTACAGAGACTTTCCCCAATTGCTTGATATCCTGATAAACATCATCAAGACAGAACAGCCAGGAGGGTCGCGAAAAGAGACCATCAAACTCCTGGGAACCCTTGGCGCTCAGGATCCATATAAGCATGAAGAAATCCTCGAAACATCTTTGGAAGCTCGTTTGAGAAATGCCGCCGATGTAGTCTCGGACGTTGGGCTGGTGATAGAGGGCATGACACCCTCAAATGAAGATTACTATCCCAAGGTTGTCTTCAACATACTAACGCAGACTGTCTTGGCGGACCCTTCTTTGTCTCAATACCACACTGCAGTCATTGAAGCCATTGTGACCATCTTCAAGACCCTTGGAGTGCGGTGTATACCATTCTTGCCCGAGATTATCCCAAGTTTCTTGACGATTATCCGCGCTGCACCAAACACACGGCTTGAAATCTACTTTAATCAGCTCGCAATCCTAGTTTCTATAGTGCGTGTCCATATACGAAACTTCACGAGTCCACTCATCGAGCTTGTCGAGCAATTCTGGTCCGTGAGCAGTTCTGTGCAAGCCACGATTCTTTCGCTGGTCGAGTCATTGTCAAGAGCTTTGGAAGGTGAATTCAAGGGCCGTATCACAAGGATTCTGCCACTTATGCTTGGCGTGCTTGACAACGATGGCTCTCTGCGTAGGAACGCATCCGAGCGGGTTCTACATACCATCCTGGTATTTGGCCAGAGCGCTGAAGAGCATATGCATATGATCATCCCATCGCTTGTGCGTATGTTCGAGAACCAGTCCAATCCAGTCGCTATACGAAAGGCAGCTATCGACACCATTGGAAAAATATCGAGGCTGGTCAATATATCAGATTACGCATCATTGATTCTGCATAGTTTGATGGCATTGTTTGCTGGAAAGGAGCAGACGCTGAAAGAAGCCGCGCTCGATTGTATCTGCGCTTATGTCTTCCAGCTCGGACAGGAGTATCTACTTTATGTCTCGACAGTCAAGAAAGTCTTAGTTGCGAACCATGTTTCTCACCACAACTATGACATCCTTATCTCGAAGCTACAGAAAGGAGAACCTCTTCCCCAGGACCTTAGCCCGGATGAGTACTACGGAGGCATCAACGAGGACGCTAGCTTCGCCGAGATTGGCCAGAAGAAGCTACCGGTCAATCAAGTACATCTGAAGAATGCTTGGGAAGCTTCACAGAAGTCTACAGTTGAGGATTGGCATGAATGGATCCGGCGTTTCAGTGTTGAACTGCTCAAGGAGTCACCGTCTCACGCGCTGCGAGCTTGCGCTGGCTTGGCCAGTCTATACCCAACTCTCGCAAGAGAGTTGTTCAATTCTGCATTCGCATCATGCTGGACTGAGCTCTATGAACAGTATCAGGAGGAGCTTCTACGATCCATTGAGACAGCCTTGTCATCATCACACATTCCTCCTGAGATCATGCAGGTGCTGCTAAATCTCTGCGAATTCATGGAGCACGACGACAAAGCGCTTCCCATCGACATTCGCGCTCTGGGCATGTACGCCGCCAAGAACCACGCCTTTGCGAAAGCGTTGCATTACAAGGAGTTGGAGTTTGAAGAGGAGAAGACCCCCAGTACTGTCGAAGCCCTCATTTCCATAAATAACCAGCTGCAACAAACAGATGCTGCCGTTGGGATCTTACGAAATGCTCAAAAGTATCGTGACTTCGACTTCAAGGAAGGTTGGTACGTAAAGCTCGAGCGCTGGGACGAAGCCCTGGCGGCATATGAAAAACGCGAGAAGCAGCATCCTCAAGACAACAAAACGGCATTTGAAATTACTATGGGCAAGATGAAGTGTCTTCACGCTCTTGGTGAATGGGATATCTTAGCCGACCTCGCTGACCAGAAATGGAGCCTTGCTAATACAGACCAACGGCGTGTCATTGCACCTTTGGCCTCCGCTGCTGCCTGGGGTCAAGGCCAGTGGGAACGCATGGATACCTATCTCGAGGGGATGAAAGCCCACTCAATTGATCGAGCTTGGTTTACTGCTATCCTTTCAATCCATCGCAATCAATTCGAGCAGGCTGCTATACATATAGAGAGAGCTCGTGATGGTCTCGATACAGAATTATGCGCCTTACTAGGGGAATCCTACAATCGAGCTTACGGTACCGTTGTTCGTGTTCAGATGCTTGCAGAGCTCGAGGAGATCATCATCTACAAAAAGAGCGAGGGCAACGAAGAAAAGCGACGAACGATGAGGGAGACTTGGACAAAGCGTCTCAGAGGCTGTCAACCTAATATCGACGTCTGGCAAAAAATGCTCAAAGTGCGAGCCCTTGTACTCAGTCCCAGAGAGAATATCGATATGTGGATCAAATTTGCCAATCTGTGTCGAAAGAACGGCCGCCAAGGCCTAGCTGAGAAATCTCTCCACCTACTGCATACCGTCAGTGGTCACACCCCCGACGGCCAAGCCCAGTTAGAGAGCGGCTTGTCCGCACAAGCTACTCTTCAAGGTCCTAGTGGCGTCCCAGAGGTGTTGTATGCACAACTCAAATACAGCTGGTCGATGGGTCAACAACAGTCATCTCTACGTAAGCTTCGAGCCTTCACTGCGGATTTGTCCCATCAACTCGAAGTGCTCGGTGCTTCAGATACAGCAAACGTGGCGAACGGAAACAACAACTTTGGTACAACGAATCTCTTACTCGATATGAACAGCCAAAATGGTGTAGGCCCAAGACATCCTCGCAGCGACATGAACAACATTAGCAAGTTGTTGGCCAAATGTTACATCAAGCAAGGCGACTGGATGACGGCTTTAATACATGGCAATTGGGAATCGAATCATGTCCGCGAAATTATCGACGCTTATTCCCATGCAACCGCACACAATAAGAACTGGTACAAAGCGTGGCACTCGTGGGCACTGGCCAATTTTGAAGTTGTCACAGCCGTGACAGCGCAAGCCAAGCGCGAGAGCAGTGCTCTACCTCAATCGATGATAGCTGGCCATGTGGTGCCTGCGATCGTAGGCTTCTTCAAATCTATAGCTCTAGCTTCTTCTAGCTCTTTGCAAGATACGCTCCGATTGCTGACCCTATGGTTCGCCCACGGTGGAGACATGGAAGTGAACGCTGCAATACTCGAAGGTCTCAACGATGTCAGCATCGACACCTGGCTCGAGGTTATTCCGCAATTGATTGCACGAATCAATCAGCCCAACAATCGTGTGCGAGGGTCAATCCATCGTCTCCTAGCTGAGGTCGGCAAAACTCATCCACAAGCACTGGTATATCCGTTGACTGTTACTATCAAATCCGCCGTCGCTCGACGCTCTCAGTCTGCTACGCAGATCATGGAGAAAATGCGGGAGCACAGCCCTGGCCTTGTAGAGCAAGCAGAGCTTGTGAGCCAGGAGCTTATTCGAGTTGCCGTGCTATGGCACGAGCTATGGCACGAAGGCTTAGAGGAGGCATCGCGATTGTACGTCCACAGGTACTACTGTAATGCTTTAATAGCCTGCTAATTCATCCAGATATTTCGGCGACAAAGATATCGAAGGCATGTTTGCGACACTCGGACCTTTACATGACCTACTAGCCAAGGTAAGCTGTTTTTTATGTCACTTAGTCATCCATCGCTCACCATGAACAGGGCGCGGAAACACTCCGAGAGATATCTTTTGCTCAATCTTTTGGGCGGGATCTGCAGGAAGCTCAGCATTGGTGCAATATCTATCGTCAAACCGGCGAGGATGGTGATTTAAACCAGGCATGGGATCTATATTACTCAGTATTCCGTCGAATTTCGCGACAGCTCTTGAACATTATGAGCCTCGACCTGGTATACATCTCACCAAAGCTCAAGGACGCCAAGAACCTAGATCTTGCAGTCCCCGGGACGTATAAGAGCGGAAAGCCCGTCGTCAGCATCACTGGCTTTGATCGCCATATGAGCGTCATACAATCGAAGCAACGTCCTCGAAGAATGAGGATGTATGGCAGTGATGGCACGATCTACGAATTTTGCTTGAAGGGCCATGAGGATATTCGTCAGGACGAGCGTGTAATGCAGCTCTTCGGCCTGGTCAATACGCTGTTGAATGCTGATCCAGAGAGCTTCAAACGCCATTTGAATATCCAGAGATACCCGGCAATACCGCTTTCACAGCAGTCGGGTCTTTTAGGCTGGGTGGAGAATAGCGACACTTTGCATAACCTGATCAAGGAGTACCGTGAGCATCGTCGCATATTGCTCAACATCGAGCATAGGATCATGTTGCAGATGGCACCAGACTACGATAATCTCACTCTGATGCAGAAGGTCGAAGTATTCAGCTATGCAATGGATAATACCACTGGTAAGGACCTCTACCGTGTCCTCTGGCTTAAGAGCAAGAGTTCTGAATCCTGGCTCGACCGTCGAACCAACTTCACGCGCTCCCTAGCAACAATGTCCATGGTTGGCTACATCCTGGGGCTTGGCGATCGTCATCCTTCGAACTTGATGCTCGACCGCATCACAGGCAAGGTCATCCACATCGATTTTGGTGATTGTTTCGAAGTAGCCATGCATCGCGAGAAATACCCCGAACGTGTTCCTTTCCGTCTTACTCGCATGCTCACGTTCGCAATGGAAGTCAGCAACATCGACGGCAGTTACAAGATTGCTTCCGAGGCGGTCATGCGTGTTATTCGCGATAACAAGGAGTCTGTGATGGCCGTACTGGAAGCCTTTATTCACGATCCTCTTCTGAACTGGCGTCTCGGCAACCGTGGACCCCCGGATGAACCTTCCTTTCCTTCGGAGCGTCGTCAATCCATCGTCGGTGATCTCGAGACTGCTCCACAGGAGCGTCCGCGCACTGCCTCCTACCGCGTTCGCCGTCTGTCGACAGTGCAAGCTAGCGTCCTTGACAACAACCTCAATGATACAGATAAAGAGGTGCAGAATGCGAGGGCATTGCAGGTGTTGGCACGCGTAAAGGACAAACTGATGGGTCGCGATTTCAAACCGGAAGAAGAGTTGAATGTGGAGAGGCAAGTGGCGAAACTGGTGGCTCAGGCGACGAATGTGGAGAATTTGTGCCAGCATTACATTGGTTGGTGCAGCTTTTGGTAAGAGGCATGAGGCATATGAGATGATGTCACGAGACATGGCCCATGATATATGGCGCAACGGTGCATGGTTGGCATGATACCCCCGTACAGCGAAGGCGTACCGGCGTATTTTTTTAGTGTTTTCTATTCTTTGGCGGAGACCATTTTCGATTCTAGAGATGAGGATTTACCTCTTGACAAGCTTCGATTAGACTAGGTTTACAATGACGCGGCATTGAAGACTCAATTCATCAATTCAACACAACACTTGTGGATTACGGTACGACTTGTGCATTCTTTGAACCGATTCTCTCGATGCTGAAGCGCCGGTTTGTTTTCTCTGTGAGCTTTGTAACTGCCAGGTCGCTCCATGTGTCCAGACGATGCCTATGGCCTATCATCCGTGTAGATTTTCTGTTTCGTACCTTACACTCTTATCTGCCCAAGAGGATGATGGGCTACTCTGCATGAGCGGAAACATCTTCTCTCGGATTAGCATCTGCGCACGTCTAGAACTCATAGTACATCGTATATACGCCTCCCTCCTTCCTCCTCACTTGCCCGTCCACCAACTGCTCCAAGAGCCTCTACTCGCGACCTTCTCCTCCGCCCCCTGTATCCTCTCCCCGACCGCCTGCAGCGCCCCCTCGGCCATCTGATCCAGCGGGCCCCCTCTCACCCCCGCCGCGTCCTTCGCCCTCTCCGTCTCCCCTTCCCTCCTCTTCTCCTCCTGGACAGCCCGCACTATCCTGCTTCCTCCCTCGTTCGCCACCTCGCTCGCCACCTCCCTCTCCCCCATCGTAGCCCGCTGCAGTATAGCCGTCTGATCCACTCCCAGCTTCTGCAGAATCTCCCCTTCACTCGGCACCACGATCGTCTCCACGCGTTCCCCTTCCTCCACATCTCTTTTCAACCCGCCGACAAAGACCCCCTTAATACGCTTCCGCCACGTCCGTTGCCCGGCCGCTTCTTCCGCCTGCACGCGCGCGCGCTCGCGGTTCAGGACGAGCGTCTGGTCGTCGTCGAGCGGGTTGCCGGATCTCTCGGCCTCGATGGCCTCGATGAGCCGTTGGGCGTAGAGGGCGTGCTGCTCGGCGTAGAAGGCGGCGCGTTTGCGGCGGTTGTGCAGGATCATGTCGGTGAGGGCGAAGCCGGTGATGGCAGCCGCGACGACTGGGTTCGGTAAAACGCCGTCATTAGCAACGTGCCCATCCGTTTGTTTCAGGGAAGGCGAGAGGGAGGGAGGGGAACAAGGGGATATATATAACGCACTTGAGAACCCCACGAGCCCCAGCACCGTGGCCTTGTGCGCCCGATCCGCCCACACGCGGCCTCTCACCACCACGCGATCCCACGTCGTGACCTGCGCCGCCCTCTCCTGCAACCTCGCCCGTCGTAATCTGGCAACTTTTTCCGCCGCCGTCTCCCCCGGTGGCGCGCTGCCCTGGATACCTTTTTTGGGGTCTATCGGGGGTGGAGGGGTTCGAGCGTTGGGAAAGGATCTGGCGTTGGCGTTGGATCGGTGCATGCTGCTGGAGGCGGAGTATGTAGATGGGGCGGCACGATTGATGGAGGTGGGCTTGGAGTAGGCGTGGGGAGAGGTGGCGGTGAAGCGGGTTGCGTCGGCGGCGGAGCGGGACATGATGGGATGGGGAGTTCTGTGAGGGGTGTTGAGGTTTGTGGTGGAGGAGCTGTGAGGTTTGAGCTCTGGGTGTGGTTCAATGGTGTCGAGGAGAAAGGAAAGGATGCAGAAAAAGTTTTGGCGCGGTGGATCCGATCCGCGGCGGGATGACGAGGATGAATTTCTTCAACCACCAACTTTTCATTCATTTCATTTGCAATTGCAGACTACCTTAGCTATCTGTGTCAAAGTCATGCTCATAGATGAGCCATTGACACCATCTCCTATTTCTTCTTGAGCATCAAAATGACCCTCACTGGCCACAGGCCCCGTCACCACCCTCGTTTGAACATTCAACACCGAGGCTCCCAGCTCCCCTCACCCTCTTTTCTCCCATAACCAACAACCAACATCAACCACTCGGCTTCCCATACCGCCCACATCTACAGCCCTCCCCGTTCGACCATGGAGTTCACCCACCAACCACCACCAAACCTATCTTCCATCCTCCAAACCCTCAGAGCCTACGCACCATCTCAACCGCAACCTCCACCCGACCCCCCCGACCTCGAAGAAGGCGAATACGACCCCTCAACC
>JAEUBB010000173.1:27234-68210 GCA_018257885.1 Parmelia sp. 050094 | reverse complement strand
AATTATCGGGCTAAGTAATATAAAAGTTAGTATAAGATTATCTTATAAGTCTTTACTAATATAATATAGATTAGAGATCTTATAGTTCTTCTTCTATAATAGTACTTTATTATACTTAATCTTTTTTTTTAAATACTTAGTATAACGTTAAAGTTTACTAAGACTAGCTTTATTACTACGCTATTTAACGAGTCAGTAATTCAATAATTAATATACTCTTAATCTAAGAAATACGAATTCTATATTATAGAAAGTAAGTTAACTAATAACTACTCGCTATATATTATCTACGAACAATATATACTAAGTAGAAGTATTAGTAGATATATAGAATAATATTACTATAAGTAGAGATACTTAGAATAGATCGTATAATAAAAACTCTAATAATAGAGTTAATAATAATTATATATTAAGACGAATTAAGTAGTTTATTAAGCGAGCTTATATTACTTATTTTATATTAAAGTAAGATAAGCGCTAAGAAAATAAACTATATTATTAATAAATTATATATATTACTAGAGTAGCGTATAGTTTTTTACTTTAATTAAGTAACTTTAACTATCTACTTCTTCTATTAATAAGTAATAGGTTTCTTCTCTATATACGTATAAAATTCCTCTAATATTTACGCGATTATAATCGCGTATTATAGATTTATTAATATATTTATTCTACTTCTATTTTATACTTTCTTTAGATAAGTAAAAAGGATCTAATAAAGATATAGAGAAGATTAGATAATTAATAAAATAAATAATAAGTTCTCTAGTATATATATCGACTAAGAGAATTAGAATAGAGAATAATACTAAATAGCGCGCTCTATAACGAGATTAATACTAATAGAAGATAATTTAAGAAGAGGCTAACCTAATAATAATAATAGTAGATAATAATACTTATCGATATAAAAGATATTTATAAATAATAATACTTATTAATATAATCGATTATAGACTCGAAAAGAAGTATTTATAATATTACTAAGATAAGAGTTTATCGTCGCAGAATTATTAAAAGGCGATATTTTAATATAAACGATTATAATAAACGCTATCTATTAATTAATATAATAATCGCGACTTAATAAGACTTAGAGACTAATAAGAGACTTATTTAATTAAGAGCGCTACGCGGGCGAGGCTTATATATTTATTAATAAGTATAATTTTATACGAGCTAGCAGAATTTTAATTAAAGCTTTAATTAATATTTTATATTAAAGTACGCTTAGCGCTTAAGTAATTATTAAAGTACGATACGATATAATAATAATATAAAAACGATTATAGAGAAGTAGATAGAGCGTTAATAGCTAAAAAAGTTATATATAAGTTTATTTATTTACTATTATTATTTAGAGTATAACGTTATTTATAGATAATAATTATTTATATTAACTAATCGCTTAGTACGTCGATAGCTTTAAGTTATAGCTAATAAATATAAATCTTTATAATAACGCGCGAAACTAAAAATTTTAATATCGCGTATTATTATAAAGATCTATTATTATTAGCTCTGCGAACTTTAAGTAATTATAGCTCGTATTTTAAAATATCGTAATTATAGCGATACTAACGATCGATAATAGCGACCTCTATCTTATATAAATAAAGATAAATATAAAAAAATAAAAAAGGCTATCTTCTTTACTAATATTCTTTTTATAATTTTATTCTTTACTAGAAAAAAAACGAGCTAAAGAGAAAATAGAGTACGTCGGTAGTAGCTATAGATAAAAAAGTTCTACTCGCCTAAAATTCTTTATATTCTACTCTAATTCTAACTCTATCTACCTTATAATAGTTAATTAAGCTATATATTTAAAAATAGTTTAAAGTATATTAAAAAAATATTAATTTAATAAATAATTTATTTTTCTATAAGTTTAGTAATTCTTATTAGAATTAGATTAAAGAGAAATCTAAGTAGAGACTACTATTATATACGAAGTTTACTAGCCGGAAAGGTATAAGAAGATATAGAATATTATCTTTATATACTATACTACGATACGATATAAGACGAGACCTTTAAATCCTATACCCTATAAAATAGTATAAGATATTAGCGATATAGTTCTACGATATAAGATAATCGTAGGATATCCTATAAAATAGAATATTCGTAGGATATTCTATAGAATATCTAATAGAAATACTATTTAGAAGTATACTAACTAGAATAATAACTAGAATAGTAATACTAAGAGTACTACTAAGTATATTTAATTAGAGAACTTATTAAAGTACTTATTAAAGTACTTATTAAAGTACTTATTAAGAGCTATTCTTATACTTATTAAAGTACTTATTGGAGTACTTATTAGAGTACTTATTTAAGCACTTATTAGAAGCTATTAAAGTACTTATTAAAGTACTTCTATTAAATATACTTAGTAGTACTCTTAGTATTATTATTCTAGTTATTATTCTAGCTAGTATACTTCTAAATAGTACTTCTAACAGCTATATATAGAATATTCTACTAAATATTCTATAGAATATTCTACGATTATTCTATTCTATAAGATATTCTACGATTATCCTATATTATAGAATATTCTATTTAAATTCTATACTAAATCTTTATAAAGATATAGTATTTAACCTCTTATATTCTATACTACGGTACGGTATAGGGCTACTTAGAATAGAATTTCGAATAGAATATTCTATACCTTTCCGATCAGTAACGAAGTTACTAGAACTAGCGCTATAGATATTATAGTAATATATTAATTAAAGATAAATACTATTTAAGAAGTCTTTTTTATCTTTTTAAACTTAATCTTATTTTTCTAATTCGCTTACTAATTATTATTTAGATAATAGAGATAATCTTAATACTTTCTTATAATAGTAAATACTTTATTTATTAAATAATTTTAAAGGCGAGTAGAAAGCTTTCTCTTTATTAATAAAATAATATAATAATTATTAAGATTATAATCTAGAATATTAGCTAATTAAGTAAATTTATAAAAAAAGAATTAAAAGCTATCTCTTATAACTATAACTAAATTATTATATTTTCGCTTTATAATAACTTTATAATATTAATTTTTAAATAGTTTTTTTAAGTAATTAAAGATATCTTTAAGAGTTTAATAAAAATTAAAGATATTCTTATATTATTAATTATAAATTACTTTATTAACGTTCTTATTAATATAATTTAGAGTATAAATAATCTTAATTAATTTAGTAAAAAAGTAATTAATATTAATAATAAGCTTCTTAATTATTTTAGTATACTACTTATTCTATATAGAGTTATTATTATTTATAAAAATAGAAGAATTAGAAATCTTTATTAATTTTATAATCTTTATAATTTCTTATTAAAGCTATATTCTTTATATCTTTTTAAAATTCTTATTCTCTTACTTTAAAATTATTAGTTAATTTTAAAGTTAATTAAACTCTTTTTTTTAAATTCTATATACTTTTTAAGTTTATTTAAGTTTAAGAATTCTAATCTTATTTATTATATATTTCTTTTTATAGTAGCTAATTATTATACTATATTAGTTTAATTAATAAATATTATAGATCTCTATATCTCGTTTTTTATATAAGATTTAAATTATTTTTAGTATAGAGATTATATCTCTTATTACTAATTAAGTTAATTCTTTAAAGAAGTTAATATCTTATAAATCTATATTAGAATTAAAATTTCTTTTATTCTTTAAAATTACTAAAACTCTTTATTTTTTTATCTACTTTAGAAGACTATTAGCTTCTTTTTAAATATTCTTAAAAAACTCTTAAAGTTTTATTATATTAAGTAAAGTAGTCTCCTCTTCTAAGTTTTTAATATATAGTTATAGTATATTATTACTATCTAATACTTTCGTTTTTTAGTTATTTAAGATACTATAAAGACTAGTAATAATTTAAATAGTATTCTTTTAAATAGTTATAGCTTAATAAAATAGTTTCTTAACTACTTAAAAAAGAATATCTAGATAAAGTTAAATATAAAGCGAAGAAATAGCTAATTTTAAAGCTAAAATTAAAGTATTTCTAAAGGCGCTAAGACTTTTATATTTTAAATCGATAATTAGAGACTACTTTAAAGATATTAGAGATAGTAGACTCTATTTATTAATAGTCTTTTAAATCTTTCTTCTTTATTTCTTAATAGAGTTTATTTCTTTATTAAAAGAATTATTTATATAAAGACTAAAATACTTATATATATATAGTAATATCTTCTTATAAGGGGTTTTTCTTATAGTTAATAAGTTCTAGCTATAAATAGTTTATTTTATTTATAAGTAGATTATATTTAAATATTTAATAATCTAATATTAAAATATCTTTATAATAATTTTAATAATAATTTTCTTTTACTATTTACTTATTAGTATAAATAGAAGAGTAAGTAATTTAATTATAATATTAGAACTATATCTAAAGTTAAATTTAATAGAGATAAATTAAATAAGATAACTAGATAAAAAGTAAATATAGTATAAAAAAAGAATACTTAAATAATAAAAGAAATTCCCGCTAGCCTATATATTAATAGAAATATAATAATAATTAATAAATACTCTATAGATTTAATATATAGCTAGAAACTTAATATATAGCTATAAATATCTAATTTCTTAAATACGTTCGTAATAATCTTTAGATATTTACGTATTATAAAGAAAGCTACTTAGTTAATATAACGAACTTTAATTATATTCGTTTTTAATTATAACTTAGTTAATTCTTAACTAAATTACGTTATTCTTAAATAGTCTAATAGCTATAATATATATCTCGCGATAAGACTATCTTTAGACGTCGCTATTATTATTACTTTTAAAGAGAAGTATTTTTTTATTTATTTTTTATTCTTATTTTTTTCTCTTTTTTCTTTAGCGAGGCTAGAAGGATTCTATAGCGATAGAGATATCGCTACTTATAAAGAGAAATACTATTATAAATATACTCTAGATCTAATACTCTAGGCTTAATATACTACTTTTTAATACTCTACTTAGCTCTATAGATCTAGTACTTAAGATCTATTCTTCTTCTTAGATAGATCTTCTCTTCTTAGTTTATTATCTTCGTATATTAATACTACTATTGATCTACCTCTAGTACGGTCCTTATATTTAGAAGCGTATTTACTCTTCGTAGCGGAGGTAGCTACGAAAGATCAAGTTAAACTACGTATAGTAGATATATACTCTATTATCCTATTCTTCTTAAAACCGCGAGATCTCACGTTCTGAAGGCAGCGGAGTTATGTTCTACTTAATTTGCTGGATGTCATGCTCTCAATCTTCTAAGGCTAGATATCTACAGAAAAGACTGGCGCTAAGCCTTATGGGGCGCTAGGCCAGCGTTGCTGGGCCTAGGTAAACGAAGAGGTCTCCAGAATCTACCCTCGAGCCACCCTGTGACAGCATTCCTAACTTAAGCGTCTACAGGCACACTTAATTGGAACGTTATCGCTTCTTGGCTTCGATTACTCCCTCGCCCACACCATCCTTTCGCCATATTTTCTTAATCTCTAGTCCAATCGAACCAAGTAGATCTTTCCATTGGCCTTCGCTTCTTTCCATGCCAGACAAAAGCATCAGCATCATCAAATCGTATGTACCTCCAGCCACAGGAGCACCAACGTCCGGAAGAACCCAATCGTCGATCAAGAGGGAGGACTCGGGGCTCATTGCTTCTACCGTATTGCCTAACAGACGTCGGCTCTCCTTATCATCAAAATCGTGGAGGAGAGCCTTGAGAAAATACGCTCGAGCGCCTGAGCTATGTTAGTGACTCGCAATGGGTCATTTGATCAAACTTTCCGTGATCTACCTTTGATTGGTTGAGGAGTGAAGATGTCGTACACCATCCTCTCAATACCTTCTGGTGCAACGGAAGATGCCAGTGTCTCGGGCAAGTCTTGAACAACGCAACGACCTTTGATGTGTGGGTTTTTCGCTTTAAAACTCGCAGCTTCGTATCCCGTGTTGCCTCCGACGTCAACCAACAGAGGTGGCTCATGGGGTTCTGAAAAACCCTTGACATCAAGCTCAGTTGCTGCTGGATATATCTCATGCCAGGGAACTCGCAGACCGTTCCGACGTATGGGCATGTAACTATCAAATGCCTGCTTAAGCTCCGGTTCTTGACGCATCATCTCCCATAGAGTTGTCGAATGGGTCCATGTAAACGGATTTTGTTCGCCCTTGCTTTCGTCCGGGAACTGAGTCAATCGGTCGTTCTCCCATAATGAAGCGATTTTGCTACTTATAGGAAGTACCCATCTTGCACTGTTTATTCGATCAGCCGATAGGCTCCTCGAGCGGAAGCTTCATTTCGTACATCAAACGATACCCATCTGCTTGTCCAGGCCTTGCCAGCCAGTCTGATATCTCGTTACTTTTATATAGACTCGGACCAACTTCATCAAACAGGGCAATGGCAGTAAGAACTCTCATGCAACGTGCTTCGCATGTTAGACACCATACGCTGCCGTGCTCTATGACTCTTACTTATAAGAAGCGGCTCCATCTTCGTCTTCTTTGAAAGCTCTTGCGCCGAAAGCGATTTTCTGCCATTTTCTACGAGAGCCCGCAGCACTCCAGAGTCAATAGCAAGAAGAGTCGCCGCGTATTCCATTGGCTGTTGGCTTAGCAATTAGCTTTGGTCAACATGAGTAGGCAGCGCATGATCTTGTACCTCATGTCTCTTTCTCGCCACATAGTGTGCTGGTCCTTCCACTGCGATTTGCAGGCGCTGAATTGCCTGAATGAATTCTTGTCTTTGGATGAAACCATGGGTAGTCTGAAGCTCGGCCATTTCGAGAACCCTCTTAGCTAAGCTCAGAACGGGGCTATAGTCAATTTGCTCCATGGCTGTAATGAGAGTAGAATTGGCGCTCATTCATGAGACTACATCAGCTCTTTAAACATGTTGCGCCAGAAAGCGTTCCGTTGCCGCCACCAGCCATGGGTCCAGCAGGAAAGTTGTTAGCTCATCCGATCAAATCGTTTAGCCGAACAGCCTACCGAGAACAGTCCCGAAAAGTTCCCTAGCTAGCTGTACATAGGTCCTATATTGAGAACCATTACGGAAGAAGCTTAGAAATCACTGGGAATTATTTTTGACGGGCCTGTTCGGTCAAGCAGTTTGCCGTTCACAGAACCGAGAAGTTCATCCGATATCCGAAGACCCGGAAATTCAAAGTTACGATACCGTTAGTTTGTTACGTCAATTCTAGCTCTTATAACGCCGATGGAATACTCTGCGAGTCAACTTTAGTGGCAGCTCTTGCTTTTAGATCTTAAATTCGTACCTGTTGAGTGCTTCGTCTTGCTTTGGGGCCTAAATAGTATCGAGAGTTGTAAGGCAATGACGGAAGAGACAGATACTCCTAACTTAGATTAATCCTATAAAGATTCCATCGGGCTATCCAGGAATCCTGGGTAGCTCGGGGTGTACAGAATGTCCGCTTCGAGGACAGCATACAAGGACATACTGAGGAATGGCGCCACATCCACAGAATATGAAACATGTACACGCCGGCAGAAACAGGGCATTCAGATCTCGCTACTGGTGCATGCTAACTGGAAATCCTTTGTCCATCCTCAGCGCGACTATTTTTAGGACAACAACGGCCTAGGGTCAGAACGATTCGTCAATCCTTCGCTTCAAGAGCAAATTATAAGTACTTATTTTTGTCGAAATGGCGTAGATCGAAATGGCGTAGAAAACTCTGTGCGTAGAGTTGGACATGGCGGAGAGATCATATACTGCGACCAGTAATTGGTGACAAAAGCCGCTTAACAATCGCTGATTACCCATCTCCTATACACATCGTCTTCGCGAAATGGTCCATCCGTCCTTCAACTTGACACTAGATTTCTTTAGAAGATAGAAATACTCTCATAGAACTTTCACCATCTGAGCTGTAGAGGCCAGTGGTATTGTTCTAAATCCGAATTATAGCCCTAAAGGTCTTTCTAGACTATAGCAATAAGAATAAATGAGGTGAACGAATGGTTAATGCATAATGCCTGTTGCAGGACTCTCTCATCTGCATCCAAGCTACCCCCAACAAACCACTCAAGCTGCAGCAGAGATAGGGCCAAGCTCGGCCTCTGGAACATCCTCTTTTACCTGATCCAACAAGTCAATAATAGGAACCTCCAACTTTGACAAAGTGTCTTTCCCTTGAGTGACAAGAGTCAAACTGCCCCTCTTCAAGTTTGGTATGAGACCATCAATAGCATCCGAGCCGAAATGATTAAGGTTAAGTCCATCCTCAAATCTGAGCATTTGCTTCGCCCGGATGTGATTTAAGATCTTCAACTCATCTTCAGTGAGCTTCTCAAGGTTTGCCTTATCGTCAGGGATGGTTGAAGAGGCGCCATTGATAGTCGCCACTTTCTCGAGAACTTTTTGGCGCTCTTCAGGCGATGTTGCTTCGAACGCATGGAGACAGAATTCCACAGTCTTAACGACTTCTTCGTGGGTGAGCTTACCACTCACATCAGCATCGGCCGTCCCTTGGATGACTATGAAGAAGTAAGTCAATTTATTATAAAGGGTCCTGTGTAAGAGAACCCTACTCGGTCTAAACGCATCAAAAGCAACGTCAAAACCATCGTCGTCCCAATCACTTAGAATAGCCTCTTCGCCAGCTCTGATTTGTTTCGTGGCACTCATGACAACGAGCAAAAATCTGGTGTATCCTTCAGCAACTTTGGTCGAATGCCAATTCGCGGCCTGCAACTCATCGCAGTCGCCCTTTATGGCTGCGCAGATTGTCATTGCGGCGGAGAGGCCACTGGCGTAGGCTAGATGAACACCCGAAGAGAAGTATGGGTCGATGAAACACCCTGCATCACCGGCAATGCGTAAATAAGGACTAGAATACGCGGAGGCACTATATGACCAATCCGATGCATGTTTAATATCCGAAACCAGTTCGCCTTTGCTGACAAACTCCCATCCGGACGGCGCCAGCTTCAGACACTCTTTGTAGAATTCAACGGGTGATGGAGATCCCAATGCTTTCTTGTTCTGGATCTGGAGGTCTTGTCTCATGACGGTGCCAGCAGACATTGTCCCGTTGTGCAAGGGGATATACCAGGCCCAGCCGCTCTGATCTATGAGAGTAGTATCAGTGCTACAGAAGCTGTAGGACTTGGAAGACGCGAGATATGGGAATACCTGTCAGAGCCTCAAAAAATGGCTGGTTCTGTCTATGGGTTCCCTCGGCATACTGGCCAGTCCCTTTCCAATAACCCCAGCTTGCGACATTCTTTAGTCCTTGATTGAACTTTCGATTTCTCATGTATTTAGTAGATATCACTCCCGCTCGACCACTTCCGTCAATAAGATAATCGAAGCTTATTGAGCCTGTGGTACCGTCCTTGCGTTTCCAAGTTGCAGAAACTGGGCGCCCAAGATCCGCGACCTTGCAATCTTCTGGCACGTCAATGCCGGAGGCTTCATTGAACTCAATCGACTCGACTTTCACGCCGTCAAATATTTTGGCGCCACATTTCCCTGCATGCCTAAACATAAGGTCATCCGACTCGGAACGGACCACATTCCATGTGTATGCCTCAGGCCCGCCAGCAGCAATATAGTCAGTCCCTACACTCGCGCGTGAGCTACCATGAATAAAGCCGCCATATGTTGTATAGTGGAGGAAAAACATACACCCTTCCCGCTTCTTCTGATTAAGCTTAAACGCTGCACCGTTCTGTGTATACAATTAAAAAATAGCCTCTAATAGGGTTATGTGTCACTCACCTTTCTCTGGAATCCGTGGGCTTTGAACGTCTCGTCTAGGTCGATAAAACGCAAGAAGGGACGGAGAGAAGCAAGCATGCTCTCACCAATATGATATCTGATGATATTCAATATCAATCCGCTACTTTAATATGAGGTTGGGAAGACGCCAGGAATAGAGAGATATGAATCACGCTTGATCCCGTGACAACTTTGTTGATGGCAGGACCAGAGAAGTCAAGAATCTTTTATACGAAATCGGAAGATGCGGGTTGAAGCTACGAGAGGAAACTCAATTTGACGTACCTGGGAAAAATATCTGCCTCCAATACCACAGTATTGATTCCCTCACGAGCTAGTGCACAGGCTGCATATGAACCAGCCGGGCCGCCGCCGATCACCAGCACTGAACTTGTCTGTGGAATATACATAGTTCCCTGGTCGGCTATACTTGAAAGTCTCAATGATTCGTAATAGATTCCGATGGTAATCGAGCTGTACAATTAGAACAAAAGGGAGTGCTATTGTTTTCTCTTTGAGCTATGTTATATCAAGCAATCGGAAGGTTGGCTAAAAGCTTGACGTACGGTTTATATGGAGGCTCGGTACGATGTGACCTGCGGCTTCATCCTTTAGAACCAGCTAGTGCTACCGAAAGTTGATATCAGGATATTTCCGAGTAGATAGTGTCGCTCAATGCGAATGTAATCGCTTCTCGTCGAAAGTAACAAAAGTTCGGATGAGGATTTTATGAAGAGATAGACCGAACTTCCGAATACCGGAGTAGAGCACTGTGTAGCCGAAGCTATTTTCAGCAAAATTTCAAGCCACATACAGAGTAAATTTCACTAAGTACTTTACTCTCGATACTCGAAGGGAGCAAAGCTGACGCCTCCGGTAATTACAAATCTAGTAATTTTGACATAGCTACACTGGGCATGGAACGACTCTTTTTGCGTATAGCAGAATTGTGTCAAGATCATTATGTGGTTTAGAGAATACAAGGACTCTGTCTTCTTTCACAAGCGAATCCTCCGAAAAAATTGTCAATACATCCAAAGTCCTCAATATCCAGCACCATAGAAACGTCTTGATTGAATCAGTATGCCAAAAGAAGAAAAAGGAAGTAGAAGGTAGGGGGTGGGGGAGCGTAAAATCGATACTTACAGCCATCTGGACGCACAATTACGACTGCACCTTTCTCAGGTTTTACTCCATAAAACGCATACGCATTTCCATGTCCACTATGATAGCTTTGGTCGTCGACAAAAATCTTGTATAGGTCTTACATGCATGATTAGAAAGCTCAAAGGGTCATCTGGGTTAGCCTTACCTCTTACCATCCACTTGCCAGTCACAGGCCAGAAGTAAAGCGGTATTTCCTCCTGATTTATTTTCAATCTTTCGCCCGAGAGGACTAGAATCACTTCAATGAAGCTGTCGATGTCGGAGCTGGGAGTTGAATATTTCTGAATCGGACCATGCTCTGAGAAAAGGTATTCGCAAAGCTGGTATATCAGTACATGAGCCAATCGAGTTCAACTATGACTTACCCGATTTAATCTTCTGCCAGCCGCATCCTGATGGATATCACCTGCAAAAACCACAATTCTCCAACGTCCATCCGAAGGTAGAGCCCTGACTAACTGCATTTCAAGTGCATCGCAGAATCGTATCACCTGTGCACTCGGAAACCGCATCCCAACTTTGAGATTTTTCGCTAATGATTGATCACTGCCCTTCGCCCGAGTTATAGCAGAGTCATCATAAGTGATCGTCAGGCCAGCCGTAAAAGCCTCTGCTTTGACCCAGATCTCGCTGAAGTCAATGTTGTTGTTGGCGTCAAGGACACCCCCTTCATCTTTACCCATTGAGGCCATGGCTCTTACCCAGGTTTTGTCCCATTCAATGAGGTTCGTAGCTACTCTTTGCCGCTCTATCATGTAGGTGCTTAATATTTCTGGACCTGTTTGCCCTTTCAAGATTGAAGCGAGTTTCCACCCAATATTATATCCATCTTGCAAGCTGACGTTCATACCTTGACCAGCCTTGGGAGAATGCGTGTGGCATGCATCTCCAGTCAAGAAAACGCGATTGGCCTTCGAAAAATGGTCTGCAATGCGCTGCCCTATTGCGTAAGCCGACCACCACATTGTTTCTGCGAAGTCTACCTGGTATGGGTAGAAAATCCGACGGGTGACAGCTTGTAGATCCTCTAACTTTACTTCTTTTGCCGTCGTCCCTGGGGGAAGCTCCATGTAAACCCGATTCATGGAGCCTCCTTCTCGAGGTATGTTGAGCACACTTCCAACTTCGGACTGCATCACGGTGATTTTTCTGATATCAGGGAAATTGGTCCGAGGTATGAAATCCATAACACCCCAAATCGAATCAGAGCCATCTCCAAGCATTTTGAAACCGAGCGACCTTCGAACAGCACTGTGTGCACCATCACAGCCCTAAAAGCAGTTACTCGACAATTCCATAAAGACGCCGAACAGGCTGATAGGAATGAGGAATTGTACCAGAGCATATTTCGCCTTAAATCTCTCCTCTTTCCCGTCCTTCTCTGTTACTACCACCACAGGATAAGCATCCGGACCGTTCGCCTCCTGTTCATCAACATTTACCTCCAAAACTTTGTACCCATAGTCTACTTCTTGCCCATTTAATCTTTTCATAGCCCCCAACAACATGTCATGAAGCCTTGCCTGACTCAAGATAAGACGAGGCAGATGTGACAACCCTTGGTACGAAGCTGCGACACTCCTCCTCCTTTTAACACCGCCTGTTTTACCCGCTGGAGTCCAAAAAGCCACTTCGACATTGTGATAAGCTTCTCTTAGTAAATCTTCGACCAACCCAAAACTTTCAAATATCTCTGTAGTTCGGGTTTGGACACCGTCAGCCTGTCCAATTTCTAGCGGTCTAGAGCGGGATTCTACGATTTTGCAGCGAATCCCATATCGTGCCAGCCAGGTCGCAGCGATGAGACCTGCAGACCCACTGCCACAAATAAAGACGTCGACTTTATCGTCCATTTCTGCGTGAATGTGACTTGGGATAGGTACCTGCGCAAGACGGCTTGGAATGAATCGGTCTAAGATAGGACATCAAGATATAGTGATTTCCAAGGTCGTGCTTCACTTGTCATAGTACATTTTACGTAGATGACCGACTTGAAGAATTTTTTCTGTGCTTTCTGCTGGGCGTAAGCTTGGAGAACGGCAGAATTGCCTTTGGTGGGGAAATATCCGGATCTTCGGCGTTGCTCTACGGTTACTTACAACCGAACACACGGCACATCCGAAGAGCCCCTCCTCAGAATACGGCAATATGCGATTTCCCGAAGCACCCCGGTCATATCAAACTCAGCCGTCTGACCCGAAGAGTTGAGCCATCAGTCCTTCTTGGGGCCGCAATTTTATCTACCGAGGAAGATGTTAGATTCAGTCAGAATAGGACTAGGCCACTTGGGCTACATAGCATGTCGTTGGAATGCTTGGCATACGTAGGCCTAACGAGGACTTGACACGTACGTACGCTAAGCCAGGCCTTGGCGAACAAGCTTAAGGAGGCGATCCCTCCTCAAGCTCTTTTCCTCTTCTTCAAGAATTAGTCTATCACTTTAGTACTATATACGAATATATATACTTGCTAGTCTCACATTGCTACAACACCCTAAGACTTGATCTAAAGATCATTTCTAACAGAAGACCCCGTAGTTCAATCCCTAGATATTCTCACGTTAAAAGCGACCTTAGACGCTACTTCAGATACTATATAAATAATACGTATAACGAAATATAACTATTAATAATCTTTAACTAGATATTAAATAATATTATATAGATAAATAAAGAAGATAGAGTTAGAATCTCTACTAATTATCTAATAAAGTCTATCGATTTAAAAAAGACTTACTATAATATAATTATACTCGTATTAGTAGACGTATATAAGAGTTAAGAGTCTAAATACGTAGTAAACTCTTAATCTAGACTTATAGTATTCTTAAATTCTTAGATAAGTAAAATAACTTTATAATAATCTCTTAATTAATAGTTAAATAATTCTAATATATTATAGTTTAAATTTAGTCTCTCTTCGAATCTCGCTAGGTTTAATACGGCTAGCGTCTTAATATTATTTATATCTACTTATTATTCTTCTAGCTAGAATACTCTTTCTTCTATATAGCTAGAATTCTATTTATACTAAATATCTATATACTTAGTCTAATTAAACGTCTAATCTCTAATATAATACTAGATTATAAATTAAATAAAAATCTAGAGAACTATAATCTAGTATTATAAACTAGATTATAAGTAGAAAAGAGTATTATTTTTCTATTAAAGAAATAACTTAAAGTATTTTCGCTCGATAAATCTTTCGTAGTATAGTTAATTATAAAATTATTAGTAAATCTCGAGAATCTAATAGTTCTCGTATCTAATTTTAATAGAGTAACTTATTATCTTTTACTTAATATTAAGTTATAATCTATTACTATATTAGTCTATAATAATCTCTTACTTTTAAAGCTATATAAAAGGTAGTATATAACTATAGTTTATAGCTAAATAGTAGCTATTCCCTCTTATTCTTAACTCTTTTTATAGTTATAGACGTTATCGCCGCTTCTATAACTCCTTATAAGAAGCTTTAGAAGCGTAGATCTTTAACTCTTATAAGATTTAATATTATTAAAATAGCTACTCTCGATTCTTCTATTATTAAATATATATTATAGCGTTTAAAATTAATAATAGAAGATTAGAAAGCTACTCTTAAAGTATTAGCTACTCTTAAAGATTTAGTAGTAGTAGTAGAGATATCTATACTATCTAATTATCTTTTATTATATCTCTTAAGATTATCTAAATCTTAGTTAAGTAATATATTATAGTCTTTACTAAAAGGATTACTTCTAAGACTATTTTAACTCGGTTTAAATATATTACCTCTCTTATTCTTATCGGAGCTCGATATAGATCTCGATCTTAATATAGATTTATCTAGAACGTTAATAAGATACTCTTTAACTCGATTAAAGTATATCGTAGTAACGTTAAAGCGTATTTTTAATATAGTACTAATAGAGGAATAAGATTAAATAATATTAAAGTTAAAGAATAATATTAATAAGGCGCTATTTTCTTCTATATAAACGTTTATTACTTATTTAAGTAGTTAAAGTAGTTAGTCTTTAGATACTATAATTCTATTAGAAGAAAGAGAAGATACTATATAAAAGAATATAACGTAGATATTAATCTAGATTAGTATATTTATAGCCTTACATTATTACTTAGTTAGTTCCGTTTATAGTAATAAATCTAATAAGTCTAAAATAAAGTTAGTTATTCTATATAAGATAGATATTATATTCTATTAGAAGACGAATAAAGTAGCTAATAAGATTAAAAGCGATATATTAAAAAGAGATATTAACGGCTATAATACGTTTACTCTATTAATATACTATTTAAAGTAGTAAGAAATCGCTAATAAATACGCTATTTAATACGATTATTTAGTATATTAAGTATTAGTTATAGTATAGATATATTATATAATTCTAATAGCTAATAAAAGACGTAAGATAAATATAGATATAATTTATAACTAGCTTAAAATTCTTTAAGAGTTAGAAGATTATTATAAATAGAAAAAGAAGAATTTTATAGTAGATCTTATATATTTCTTTATATATATAGCTATTAACTATATAGCTCCGTCTTCTATTTCTACTATCTTAAAAAGAATAATATCTCTTATAATTATTAGATCTTATATAGATAAATAAGTATCTAGTCTTTTAATAAATAACTCTATTAATTATTAGCTTAATTAATAGATTATAGATAAGATAGAAAACTTTATAAGTAAGCGATAAAGAAAGCTTATAAGTTAATAAATATATATAAGTAAGAAATATACGCTAGATTTCTTCTAGTACTAGATAAATAATAATAAAAAGTATTTTTTATTAGATAATAAAAATATTCTATACTAGTTAAACTTAATTAAATAAGATCGTATTAGATATATTACGAAAGATAAGTCTTTTATATTTATTAAGACTAATATTATAAAGAAATAGTTTAAGGTTAATAGATAAGAGAAGAAGTAGCTATATTAAATATAAATAATTCTATTTATTAATCTATCCGCTATTCTAGTACTAGTAGTAATAGTAATCTTAGTATAATTATTTATTATTATTTAATACTTTTCTTAGTAGACTTCTTCGAATTTTAAACTTAATAGCGTTTAAATTAAATTTATACTAAATAAACTACGCTATCGCGATCTTACTATTAATAATCTTATTTAAGAACGCTTAGCGTTAAGATCTATAGTAGTAAGAATATCTATAAGAACGTCTATAAGAATATCTATAAAAATATCTATATCTTTTCTTTCTCTATTACGTTAAAGTAGTTTAGTATAAGGAGATTTTAATAAGTATATATAATAGCTTATATCTTAATTAAAAGAATATAACCGCTAGATATTAAATCTAGTAAGAGATATACTCGCTAAAAAGTATTATAGTATTAAAAATATTTAACCGTAAAAGAACTATAATAAATAATAGAAAAGAATAAATATATTATCTAGTATAGAATAAAAAATCGCTATTAATATTAATAGATAATAATAAGAATAGCTATAAAGACTATTTATAATAGCCTTTATAGTAGTCTCTTTAAAGATAATTATATCTTCTATTAAAGAAGATAAAAATAATAACGCGTAAAATAACTATAAGTACGATAGTAATATAAATCTTAATAACTTAATAAGTAAAGAAGATAGCTAGATTATAAGATATAGCGATATATAGCTATATAAATAGCTTTTAAATAGAGTTATTCTTCTTATTTTTAATCTTATTATTCTTATTTATATATATTTTCGTCTTATTTCTATAGAAGATTTTACTCTTATAAAAGATATTATCTAGATCTTCTATACTAGACTGCGTTTAAATAGCTAGATCTAAGAATTTAGCGAAATTATCTACTTTTATATATTTCTTTATAATATTCTAATATCTCTTAATCTAGGTCTTTAATATTAAAAATAAAATCTTAATAGAATTTAAATCTAGCGAATATAGAGATAGATATTTAAGTTAAATACTTATTTTCTTATATATTTTAGCTAACTCGCTATTATAATAAATACTAGCGTTATTATAAATAATAATTAAAAGAGACTCGCTAACGATATAAGAACTATAGTAAGAGAGAATCTAATCTTATATAAAGTTATTAAATATAGCTATAGTAATAGAGCTCTAATATATTATCTATTTAAGATATTTATTAATTGTATATATAGATAGTAAGCTCTATCTCTTTAAATAATATAAATTCTATAATATAGATATTCTCGTCTTAATAGATACTTATTTATATCTTCTATTCTTTAAAACTATTAGTATAACGCCTTTATAGAAGCGGAGAAAACGTATTAATTTATTTATAAGTAGTACTCTTATTTAGAAAGATTAGCTAATTAGCGCGTTATTAAGATAGCTTTGTAAATTAGTCGTTATATAACTATTAATTATATTAATATATAATTCTTTTAAGACGCTTTTAAGACTATCTAAGATATTATAGAGCTCGTTAGATAGTAGCCTTATTAATAAAAATATTAAAGATATTAAAAAGATAATATTATAGCTTATTTAGATAGACTATAAAATATTTTCGTAAGTACTTAAAAAGCTTGTATTTATAGAAGTCTTAAAGAACTCTAAAACGCTTATTAATAGCTTTAGTAAATAGAAAGATTATACTATAATAATATTAATAAGTCTTATTCTTTAAATTAAGCGAAGACTCACGCTATATAGATTAGCGATAATAGTATTATTATAATATTCTAGCTCGAATTTATACTATATAATAGTCCGAATAGGCTCTAAGATAGATATTACTATAATAGTAATAAGAAAGATTAAAAAGAAAAGTTCTACGCGATCTAAAGATACTATACTAAGAAAATATTAAATTTCGCTATACTAAGACTTTAAATTAGATTATTTAGATTATTTCTATAACTTTCTATAATATTTATAACTTTTAGATAAGAGATAGTAGATTATTTTACTAAAATTAGATACGAGAATTACTAGGTTCTCGAGGTTCGTTAATAATTTTATAATTAACTATAGCTATATCTAGTATAAAAAGAACGTTTAAAATAGCCTTCTTAGCTATAGCTATAATATCTCGTCTCTAGCGTTAATAATACTTCTATAATTATACTAGTATAGACTTAGAGTAGAATAAAGCTATATATATATATATATTAAGCGTAGACGAGTAAGTTCGAAAATATACTATAACTCTAAGATAAAGTAACTCGATTATGAAATGATTGCTTGGTCTAAGACAAGTGTATATACTACTCTCAAATTACAGGAATCCCTGTAGCTAGTATATTTTCAGATCCCTAACCTGTATCAATATGGGCCTGAAACCCGATATCGAAATGCGATATAGAGGCTAAGTTGGCTGACTAACTAATAATAGTCCCACTGTAGTAATCACGATTTTGGATGGCTGATTGAAGGTATCCTCTCGCCTTATCATCCGTGATGAGACCTAAAGGCTCGAACTGATGAGAGAGTACCATTCGTGCGTCTTTCTTCCACACTACCCTATTCGAGGGGTCGTCGATGGGTTTAGTGGACCTGATCCCAAGACTAAGGTGACTTTTGGTCGTAAAACAGTCTTTCACAGGACGTGAGTAAGCGATCGCTATGGTCAATGCATCGATCAGATCTTTTTCGCCCAGGATGTGGTAACCACCTGCTATCAATTTGTCGAGCAGCGCTCTGTTCTCCGCTGCCATTCCAACGCAACCCATCAAGCCGATGTGAACGACAGAAGCGGCAAGACCTTCCTTGTGACGGTAATTGACAAAAGCATCCAGGAACGTGTTTGCTGAGTTGTAATTTGCTTGTCCCCATTGGCCCGACAATCCGCAAAACGAAGAAAAGAGTAGAAAGAAGTCTAATCTAGCAGAAGAAGTAGCCTGATGAAGGTTCCAAGTACCTTGAACTTTAGGCCGCACGCACTCGTTCCAGTCGGTAAATGTCATGTGCGATATCCATTTATCCTTCGAAAAGTCAGTTCAATGCAGAAATGAGGGTGGATATACACGAACTCTCAAAACTGCTGACATCTGCATGATGCCAGCAATCGGCCTAGTCGTTTGCTTCATGGCAGCTCTAACATCCGTTATATTGGTCACACTCCCTGCAAAAGGCAAAATCTCACATCCAAGAGCTCGAAGTTCGTCAAAAAATGGTGTAGTTCCCGGACCTTCTTTCGCAGAGCGAGATAGGAAAAGGATGCTTCTTGCACCATTCTCTACCATCCATGTTGATATCATTCGGCCAAGACCTCCAAGCCCTCCAACTAGGAGGTAGCAGGCATCAGATCGGAATCGACAAAGCGTCGGTGGGCCTCCGTTGGGGGCTTGAAGAGTTTGCCAGTCGCTCTCACCTGTTGTTGAATGATCAATGCATTCCAAAAGACTGTCCTTTCCTGTTGTCCATCGAAATCTCGGTATTCTAATATCCCCATTGGCAATTGCGTACTCATGGTCTGGGTCAACAGTTCCGGCTTTCGCCCGATGACCGAGATTCTGATAGATCTTCGCGAGCGACTTACTCGAGCTGAGATATGTGGCAGCCGTATCATCGATTTCCACAACGGTGATATCTTTCCTCAGTTCTGCTCTCAATGTTCTTGCCATACCGAGGGTCATGGATGAATTTGGGTTGATACAAGATAGTTGAGCACTGGGAGTAACCCATATGACAGAGCCTTTGAAACTAGAAAGACAGTCGACGAAGCCGCGGAATCTAGCTTCTGTGATTTTATACAAGTAAGGTTCGCCAAAGTCTACCAGTGATACCATATCCTGATCTTGGGATATTTGATCTTCGAATGTCAATCTGTCGCAACCGACGCCACTGTCACGAAGGGAACTTTGGACGGCATTCACGAGAGGATGATCGCTCTCTGGTACGACGAGCGTCACTCTCTTTGGGTGTATGAGAGGCTTTCTCAGCTCTGCGATGATATTAGGCCCCGCCGAAGGACCGTCCTCTTTGGGATTGAACACAAATCCACTTTCGAGAAGTGTAGTGTGCACCTGGTCGATAAAGTTTTCATCTTTGGATACCTTCGAGTCTGGAAGAATGTCCAACAGGAGAAGACGTCCATGGGGATCTAGAAGATGTTTCAAAGAGTCTGTATAAGCTTTCATATCAAGGTTCGCCGAGGATATAAACTGATATGGTGGTCAGTAATATTTGAGAGCCAATGTTGAGTAACCTTACATCTGTAGTGATAATGAGATCGTAACCTCCAGCTTGAAGGACTTGGCGCTGTAACACTTGTTCAACCTCCGAAAACATGACATTGAAATGACGGGTCCCCTTGAATGTCGCCTTTACTCTGAATGCAGCATCCAAAGATGTTGCGGTGTAAGTATAGGTGAAATACAGGCGTTCGCCGTACTGGGATTTCAGAGCACCTAAAACCAAATGAGTGGTCTCATCTGCGCCGTTTCCCAGCTCGAGGATTCTGAGTTTCGGATTTTTGTGCGCAAGGAGCTTTAATACGTCGACAATTATGGAAGAATTCAGCTTAGGGTTAGATGGCGTTATTGCTTGATTGAGGTTACAGTAGGTAGCGTCAGTATCCCAATTAACAAACGAAAAGATTTTGTCCTCGTGGTTTGGCCTACCATTAGGTACCAAGCAGTTTTCGCAACGTTTTATCGAGAGTATTGGACGGCGGTCTCCAGACACGGCAAACACATCACCTGTCACATCACCTGACTTACACTTCGCGGCCGTTCCCCGAACTGTGAACCTTGCCTGTCCACCACTAAAGACAACAAGGTGCTCAATGGCTGTTACAATAGACAATTTGGTTAGTGAACGACCTTGTCCTCTGCATGCCGCGACCATCACGATCTGCATGCATTGATCTATTGTGACTGGATGGAGAATATACTTTCTTTCTGGATCTTCAAATGAGCTAATCGTGGCAAATGCTCTGTGGTCTGTCAGGCCCGCTGATATCTCATCGAGGCCTTGGAATGCTGGACCGTATCTGAGACCATTGCTCTCTAACACATCGTACCAATAAACTCGCGATACACGCCTTTGGACGTTATGTTCTGGAGGCGGACCATCGGAATCCTCCGAGCTGCGCACACTGCAAGAACACACTTTGCCAAGACACTGTTCTATCCAGTGGTTTCCATCGTGGGATCTGATCTGGATTTCGTACCACTGTCTGGTGTCGCTGGCCACCTTCAGTGGACGAAGCCTGGTTCGAAGTTCAAACTTTTCGTCTGGTTTCAGGAGCAGAGCCGAGGTGATTAAAAAATCTTTCACAGCATATGGTTCCAGAATTCCGTTCGATAGTTGTCGCACCGACTCTCCGGCCATTGCTATGTATCCGGCGGCCGGAAAAACTATCTGATTCAGGAGAACGTGCTCGGCCAGCCAAGATACTTCCCCGGTGTCGACGGTATTCTGCCAACAGAAGTCTGTCTCATTGCAGTCGAAGATTCGTGAACCTAGGAGTTCATGTCTGGGCTGTTTCTGACCTCTTTCTGCTTCACCGCAACTAGTCAGACCGAATTTTACAGATAGTGAAGGGTGTGTGATGACTCATGGAGGCAATGACCTGTGAAAGTATTTGATCCAGTATCCTCATTCACTTCGCCCACTGTTCTCCGTTTCAGTGGATCTCCCCTCATTTCTGGTCCAACAGCTGTTTTGATCATCTTGATGCTGAGTGTGCTTAGGATGTGGAGTTATAAATTTTGGAAATACTTCTACACGGCTCGGCGCTCAACGTGCCCCATATCATGATTCGAATTCCTCCCTCTATTAAGCATTAGTGGCTTCTCGGAAATCCCGGAGAAATATCCCAAGCATTCTTGCGCTACCGGATCATCATACTATAACACCTCCTGTTGTTATGCTCTAGCACCGGCCTCAACAAATAATCGGTTCCTAAGGTACTGTCTCCAAAAGTTCCTTTTGTCCCGGAAATGCATTTCCGTCAAATCCGCCGATACCCCCGATCGCCGTTATACTTATGATCCGAAGCGGTGAATCTCTCTCTTTTGAGAGCCGGAAAACCGAATCTAGCGTGAAATCCGTAAGATGAAGAATTTCTTTACCGAGTTAAGGAAATAAGTGGTAATGGTGGTGGTGGTATAGTAGCATGCTCAGATCGCGACACTTTCCTGCGACTTGTCTTAGCCGAGCATCGCTATGACCCGGTACAGGTGATTATTACTCGTACTTCTCGGCTCTGCGCAGAGCCCCGTTGCAGCCGATTCGCTACCCAGCCCATTGGAAACAAATAAATAAATAGGGTACACGACCTTCTACATAACACCTAGATCTATACCTGATTGAAGTACAACAAATTGACTTATTCATTCAGCATCAACCGGGGACACCATGCCTGAGGCATTTCAAATCCTTCTCTTTGGCGATGAGACAGCAGATATTCGAGGCCCGCTGCAAAAGCTTTGCGAGCGCCAGAAAGGACTCCTATTTCTTCATTTCATTGACAGATTAAACCAAGTCTTGCACGACGAAGTGCGCCGACTTCCTCGCCATGCAAAGAAACACATTCCACCCTTCACAGACGTTCTAGATCTCGTGAAACAGTACCAGGACTCGGCGTCTCGAAATCAGATCATTGAGACTACGTTCGCTTGTATATTTCACTTGGGCAATGTTATTAGGTATGCGTTTGGTATTCTGGCGTTCTCAGTGAATCACAAGAAATAATTCGTTGCATAGCTTTTTCGATGATCATCCAGCCCAACACGTGGTGCCATCTGATACCGTGCTTGTCGGCCTCTGCACTGGCTTACTAGCCGCAGCAGCTGTATCGACAAGCCAAAGCACCGTCGACTTGGTAGATAATGCGCTGAACATTGTCAGAGTTGCGTTTCGGATTGGTAGCAGGGTGAACGATGCTGTACAGCGCTTATCCACAAAAGTCAATGAGAGGTGGTCAAGACTTGTGTTGGATGTACAGAAAGACACCTCGACTGCCGAAATTAAGCAATTTAATGAGAGAAAGGTGAGAACAGTTTCCTGGTATCTCCTCCTATCGACCCCTGGAATAGAGACACTCGCGGTTTGGAAAGTCGGCTCAGAAAGGTCCCCACAAAGAGCGGGCGCCTAGCAGAGGCAGTTGTCCATTCCCGGGGCTGAGAGGAGTAGCATCATTTTCCTCACCCTCAGTACGTACGTAACTGAGAAATATCTTAGGCATTGCCGCGGGCTAGTCAAGCCTATGTAAGTTCCAGCAGTAGAGATGCCGTCACCATCAGTGGACCGCCAGCAACCCTCGAAGCTCTCTTTGAATCAGAACACTTCCGCAATCGCAGGACAGTACCACTCGATATCTTTGGGCCATTCCATGCATCACATTTATACAACGATCTTGATATCGAAGAAGTTCTGCAGCCTATGGCAGAGACAAACGTCAACCTACCTTGTCCATCAATTCGTGTCATCTCCGGGACAACGAACTCTTCTTTTCCAGACATGGGCCTGAACGAATTCTTAAGACAAGTTGTGGGGGACATACTTGTTCGACCTCTCTCATTTGGCAATCTACTTACTGCGGTCGTCTCGGAGGCTAGAGATTCGGGCAGAGAAGATTACAAGATCTCTTCTATAGGGCCGTCGAATGCTTCATCTGTTTTAGTATCGACGCTAAAAGCGGAGACCGAGCTCGGAGTGAGCGTTGGGGAACAGTTTCAACTGGCTAGGACTGCAAACGATCCATCAGTCACGTCCGGGAAGATCGCCGTTGTGGGAATGTCTGGCCGCTTCCCCAACGCCGAGAATCTCGAGAATCTGTGGACCTTGTTAGAACACGGAATGGATGTTCATCGGAAAGTTCCCCCGGATCGATTTGACGTCGACGCGCATTGCGATCCGACTGGTAAGAGGAAGAATACCAGTCATACTCCTTACGGTTGCTTCATTGAACAGCCAGGCTTGTTTGACCCGCGTTTTTTCAACATGTCACCTCGCGAAGCCTACCAAACCGATCCTATGGGCAGACTGGCCTTGGTCACTGCGTATGAGGCCCTTGAGATGTCAGGTTTTATGCCTAATAGGACACCATCATCAATGTTAGACCGAGTTGGCACTTTCTATGGTCAGACAAGTGATGATTGGCGACAGGTCAATGCAGCACAGAACATCGACACATATTACATTCCCGGGACTATACGTGGTTTTGCTTCGGGGCGTATCAACTATCATTTCAAGTTTAGAGGACCGAGCTACAGCGTTGATACAGCTTGTTCGTCCAGCTTTTCCGCGATTCAATTAGCCTGCACATCTCTCCAGGCAAGAGAATGTGATACAGCAGTTGCTGGTGGCCTTAATGTTATGACAAATCCAGATCTCTTCTGCGGACTCAGCCGTGCACAGTTCTTGTCCAAGACTGGCTCCTGTAAAACATTTGACGATACTGCAGATGGCTTTTGTCGAGGTGACGGTGTTGCGACTGTCATTCTGAAAAGGCTGGAGGACGCAGAGGCTGATAACGACCCAATCTTAGGTGTTATCTTAGGGACAGCAACGAACCATTCTTCAGAAGCGGTGTCCATTACTCAGCCCCATGCTCCAACTCAAGAGTCCCTGTATAGAAAAATATTGAGGAAAGCTAGTATTGACGCTCGGGAAATTAGCTACGTGGAGATGCATGGAACAGGAACGCAAGCTGGCGATGGAGCTGAGATGCGATCTATTTCAAATGTCTTTGCTCCACAAAAGCAAGGACGATCACCAGGTCAAACCGTTCATGTTGGAGCTCTCAAAGCAAACATTGGACATGGGGAAGCTTCTGCAGGGGTCGCATCTCTAGTCAAAGTCTTGCTTATGCTGCAACGAAACGCCATTCCTCCACATGTCGGTATCAAAGGTATCTTAAATACAACCTTCGCCCCTGACCTCAAAGAGAGGGGAATTCGTATCGCGCTCAAAGAGACCCCGTGGCTTCCTCCAGCTGGCGGAAAGAGGCGAGCGTACTTGAACAACTTTAGTGCAGCAGGCGGAAACACTGGCCTACTACTCGAAGATCCTCCAAAACGTATCCCGATCCGCGAAAAAGACCCTAGAACGACATTCGTTGTTTCGGTAACCGCAAAGTCACCCTGGTCTTTGGAGATGAATATTCAGAAACTTATCTCCTACCTAGAGATGAAACCTGATACATCGTTACCTAGACTTTCCTATACTACCACCGCTCGAAAGACCCAGCAGCCTTTCCGTATCTCATTTGCCGTATCGTGTATCTCTGAGGCTACGGAAGCTTTGAGGTCAGCTCGAGCTGAGACTATCAAGCCTGTCTCTGTAAGACCTCCCAAGGTCGCATTCGTATTCACTGGCCAAGGCACACATTACGCATTTCTCGGGAAGCAGCTGTTTGAGAGCTCAAGACAATTCAGATCTGATTTATTAGACTTTGATAAAGTTGGTCGCAGCCAAGGCTTCCCATCTTTTTTACCTCTTCTAGATGGCACTTTCACAGACGCTACATCAATTACGCCCTTTGTGCTACAGCTTGGACAAACCTGCATTCAGATGGCGTTGGCGCGGTTATGGATATCTTGGGGCATCTCGCCCAGTACTGTCATTGGCCATAGCCTGGGTGAATATGCTGCGCTGAATATAGCAGGTGTCCTATCCATTAGCGATACCATATTTCTCGTCGGACGAAGAGCAGAACTTCTGGAGAAACACTGCACGGCCGGAACTCATTCATTGTTGGCCGTCGCCGCATCTGTAGCTTCCACCAGCCAAGTCATGGGCGGCGACATCAACATTGCTTGTATCAACGGACCTCGAGAAACTGTGATCAGTGGTCCAACGGAACAGCTGATTTCTAACTCCAAAACTCTCCAGGCGGCCGGTATCAAATCCATTCTACTCCCCTGCGCTTACGCTTTTCATTCGGCCCAGGTGACACCCATTCTGGAACCGTTCAAAGACTCAGCTCGCTCCGTGTCTTTCGCAAACCCAGCAATTCCCATCATCTCCCCTCTGCTTAAAGAAGTAGTCACAGGCGGAGATGACTTTGGCGCAGAGTACTTGACTCGCCACGCCCGAGAAACCGTCGATTTCCTCGGCGGTATTACAGCTGCGAAAGAGGAAGAGCTCATAGACCAGAATATGATCTGGATCGAAGTTGGTCCAACACCCGTCTGCTCCGCCTTTCTTAAATCGATCCTCGGAAGTGAGACGGTAACTGTGCCCTCCCTCCACAAAAAGGAAGATCCTTGGCGGACTACGTCAAGTGGACTCAGTCTTCTTCACCGCAGGGGTGTTCATATTGATTGGGATGAAGTCCATAGTGAATACGAATCGTCCCATGTAGTTCTTGACCTACCAAGCTATGCTTTCGAGAACAAAAATTACTGGCTCGAGTATAGCAACAATTGGTGTCTAACTAAAGGAGAGGCAATCGAAGCACCTACCGAGAAACTTAGAGACCGTCGTTTATCTACATCCTCCGTCCAGAAAATAACCAAAAAAGATTATGGGGATACGATCACATTGGTAGCGGAGTCGGATCTTTCTGACCCGGATCTCAACGATGCCATTTCCGGACACTTGGTCAACGGATCAGCCCTTTGCCCATCCGTACGTACATGTAGACAACTTCTGGATGGAGCTAACATAGTTGTAGGGTATATTCGCTGATATGGCACTGACAATAGCAGGATATTTGCACACAAAGGTGAACAAGAGTGTAGATTATGTTCCCATGAACGTGCGCCATCTAGAAATCAAAAAGCCTGTGATTGCAAGGGGCCGAGATGCGAGAGAAGAACAGATTTTGAGAATAACTGCCACCGCTGAGCGACCCCTCAGGATTGTCAAAGTTATTTATAACAGCATATCTCGGGATGGTAGTGTAGGGGATTTGCATGCCTCGTGCGAGGTTGAATATGGGGAAGCAAAGTCTTGGCTTGCAGACTGGTCTCGATTTGATTACTTGTTTCGGTCACGAATCGATGTATTGGCTGAAGGTGCTGATGTTGGCAAGTACAAAAAAATCGGCCGTGAGCAAGCATATGAAGCTTTCTCATCCTTGGTTCAGTATGGCAAAAAATACCAAGGAATGAAAGAGGTCATTCTCGACGGCAAGAACTATGAGGCCAGCTCACTGATCGAATTTCGGGCTACTGAGCGCGACGGTGATTTCGAGACAAGTCCCTACTGGATTGACAATATTGCTCACATTTCTGGATTCGTCCTCAATGGGTCCGACGCGGTCGACTCAAGAAAACAAGTCTACATCTCTCATGGTTGGGAGTCTTTGCAGATGTTGCGCCCACTATCAGCCCGCAAATCTTACCGCAACCATGTCAAGATGTTTCCTGGACCCGGAAAAACAATGGTTGGCGATGTTTCCGTATTTGAAGGAGATAACATGGTTGCTCGGGTCAGGGGTATAAAGTTTCAAGCCATCCCACGATCTCTTCTTGATAAACTTCTACCTCCCACCCAAGGAGATACCGCTTATCCGGGGGCACAGGCTCTCTCCTCGATGAATGTCATCGCTGGAGATACAAAGATCAGGCACCCCAAAGTCGAAAAGAAGAAACCGGATCCAGTTGTGAACGAGAAGACGCATCAATTCAAGACATCAGTATCTCATCCTCAGACGGGAAATGAGAATGACTCGGTTCTTACTAGATTCCTGAGCATAATGTCTGAAGAGCTAGGGGTGGAAATATCGGAACTGCAAGATGAAGCCGGTTTTGCTGATGTCGGACTGGACTCACTTATGTCGCTTACAATTACAGGGCGAATGCGTGAGGAGCTTGAGATAGATGTACCTGTAGCCTTATTCTCGGACTACGCTACCATTGGTGGAGCAAAATCTGCAATTCTTGCTCTTGGCGGTGTCGATTCGAATGCAGATGTGTCAACCGATTATTCGTCAATTGGTAGTGCGGTAACTGCAGATACGATGACGAGCGCTAACATTACTCAAACCACCTCAACTGGAAGTGGTCCAGCGAAATACTCTATCGACGACATTATCGAGAGACTTCTAAGCATCATCTCCGAAGAGTTGGGCATTGAGCAGTCAGAACTTCTCGAAATGGGCAAATTTGCTAATATGGGTGTCGACTCACTCATGTCACTTACCATTACCGGGAGAATACGTGAGGAATTCGAGTTGGACGTTCCCACGTCCTTTTTCGCCGACCATCCTGATATCAGCGAGGCAAAAAAGGCAATCTCGGCTCTGTTTGGCACGAACTCAAGTGGAAGTGTTACGCCATTCAGCTACACCGAGGATACCAGTCCAAGTGAGGCTGACACGCCAGCAAGCATGCCAAATCCGGATGATGACAGCCTTACGAGTTCAATTCCGGAGATACGAGCGAGCAAGGGAGAGCTTTGCCTGGCTACGTCACTGTTGCTATCAGGCAAGCCTAAAACCTCCTCGAAGAATTTGTTCCTCTTCCCTGACGGCTCTGGGTCCGCGACCTCGTACGCCATGCTTCCCAGTATTTCATCCGAGGTTTGCGTCTACGGCCTTAATTGTCCTTTTATGAAAACTCCCGCTGACTATACGAACGGCATTGATGGGGTCTCGGCACAATATCTTGCAGAAATAAAGAAAAGACAGCCCCACGGTCCATATTATCTTGGAGGATGGTCCGCAGGCGGCGTGATTGCATATCAAGTCGCGTACAAGTTGCTGCAGATGGGGGAAAAAACTGATCGTCTCTTCTTGATTGACTCTCCCTGTCCTATCGACTTGGAACCACTACCATCTTCCTTGCTTCACTTTGTCGGTTCCATGGGATTACTTGGCACTCGAAGCTCACCACCCGACTGGTTGATACCACATTTTGAGGCCTCAATTGCCAATCTGACGGCCTACACGCCGCGTCCAATGGATCCACCTGGAGCACCCAAAACCTTGATGATTTGGGCCCGCGATGGACTGTGTAAAGACCCTAAAGATAATAGCTACGCAAGATCGGCAATGGAGGCGAAAAGCGTGAAGTTCTTGCTTGATGAGAGACGTGACTTTGGATCGAACGGTTGGGACAAGCTCTTAGGAGAGGAGAACATCATCACGGCCATTGTTCAGGGCAATCATTTTACAATGATGAGAGAACCACATGTAAGTCTCTGTCACCATTACTTAAGAGCGATCACATTCTGATGGATTTTCAACGCAGGTGAAAGAGGTAGCGGCTTTGTTACGGCATGGTCTAGGAGTTCAATAGTGTTGTAGAGTTGGCCCTAGTTCAAATCATCTTGGAACAGTATATAGCCATGTTTTCAATCCACATCTCGGCGCGCGGCCTAGGACATCCTAAGAAGCGTTACACTCTTCAACTCGGCCTTGCTCTCCCCGCTATCTCTCTCTGCGTATGTTGTCTGTGATGCTTTAGCACCACCTGCTCTACCGTCGTACGACGAAAAAGAATTATAATTACATGCTGACCTCATCTCACCCTAGGTGATGAGGGTACTACTGAAATCATGTAGTTCCTGTGGCAAGGTCGCGATCCGGAGAAAAATATTAGTAGAGAGATTACCAAGCATACGGTGCATTGAGGTATCAAGGCCTTTGAGAAGTTCTTGGCATATGATAAAGAATTTCTATCTGTGTGTTGGAAAGCAAGCTTATCAATGTGTTTATTCAATTATAGCACACACCGTACATGTCAAATATAAACCGTCCGCTTTCGGCCTTGCACTAGTGGTATCGTCCGAACTCGGGATACAAGGAGAGACGTCGCAGAGAAAACTGACATGGCAAGATTGACAAGAGCAATGTGAGTAGGTTTTCTCTCTCTGACATCTAGGTCACTCTTCGGCGCAACCGCATAAAGAAATAAAAGGGTCTTTCTCCATCATGGTGTCTATAATTACAGTAGAGAGTTGATGGAGTCCCCGGTCGAGCTGGGATAAACGAGGGTCAAAGATATGCTACCACACCTTATCATACTTGACAGAATACTATCATCAGCAGGACCAGGCATAATACCCTTTTTGGATTCAGCTAAGCTCATTGGCCCTGCACACTCTCTCACCAAGCCTGGGCCGTCCCAGGGTATCACAGATATGCGTAGCATCTCCAGCTAGATGGATACGAAAACTGGAATCTCTTGGCGCATCTCGATCGCGACCGGGGGTTGCTGACGAACTCTTGATAAGCATCTGAGCCTTGGACAAGAGATTAACGCGGTGAAACTTTTTCCAATGGGAATCAAGCGGATGGTAATCTCACAGTCCTAGAGACACTTGGTAAGCAGCCACCTTTCTTCCCTTTCCATTCCTTCGGATCCTCAACACTTGTTATTTGGGGGGGTGGCGTATTCGCTAAGCGCTTTGAAGTGTTGCAGTCTTCCACGTCACGAGATGAAAAGTATACACATGCCTTGAGTTGTTGTCAAGAGTTGCGCACGTTCTGCTTATTGCACTGGGTACTCCAAAACGACGCTTCTTCGTACACCGATGGATTGAATTTGTGATCCTAAGGACCATAAGATCCGAACAGCCGAGTACGGCTGTAATAAACCAGTAGCGATTATTCCGATTCGCTTACAGCTCGGAAATTACTCCGAGGGAAATTTTTGATCTTCGGATAATCCCGTCAACCGGCAAGACCTTCAATTTTCTTGACAGGAGAATATGACAACCGAGGTTATGATAGGAACAAGTCAACAGATCACCAACCCAGGGCAGGAAAAGGTCGATTCCAGCGGCTCCTATCGTTTTTGGAAGCCAGAAGACGCTTATACGCTAACCTCAATGATTTCTATCCGATACGTATTGAAAGAAAAAAAAATAAAAAAAAAATAGTAAGTAGAAGATGGAATGAATGCCAAGGAATTGAGGGTGGATGTTGCTGGTCGATAAGGCAGAAGGCTTACCGAATAGACAACCTAGCTGAGATTTCTGAGGCCTGCCATGTTCTGAGATCCTCTGGGTGAAAAAGCCAGTAAGATCAATCATCAAAAACTGATCTGTTACACGTTTATTTGAAGCGTGAAATTTTTATAATGAACAGGCCCCTAGAAGGGGATAACGCACTCCTTCGAACATCTGCTTTGGAGTAATGCGATTTAGGGCCTGTTCTAGGGACGGTGTTCGGCAGCGCATAAACCCTTCCCTTCAGCCAGAGCTAGTGAATTCTGCAGTGAAAAGTCTAGAAAGTCGGAGCAGACGACAAAGATTGAGAATGGAACTCTTTAAAGGGACCTCGCGGAGAAGGCCGGTTGCTGGTTCGGCTGTACACATGAAGATTTGGACAAGGGGGTCCAGATTGGTTTAAATCAAACCAGATGGATGGACATATATTTCCTTTTGGTGAGTGATCATTAACAATGTCTACACGAAGTCTACATGATCTTCAAGATCTTCTATTTACAAATCATCTCCGTTTTATCTGCTGCGCCGTGCGCGTGAGCTCTAGCACGTCCAGGAGCGGGATTTCGTTGTCTAGTATATTCAGCCGACCGAAAATCCCGCAGCCCATGCTCAGGTATGAGATGCTCTTCTCAGCGCTGCTTCTAGTCGCCACGTCGAGGAATATAATGCAGACGGACACTGCGATCAGGTCGAGAAACTTGCTGTGAATTAGGTTCATTCTTAGTCTCTTGACGTTTAAGTTCATGATTGGCAAGGTATCGACTAACCTATCAAAGATGTCGACGCTTGAGATCTGATTCGCAAAAGCCAACACCACTTGGGCCGAGTTGACGCACAGTTCCACGCTTTTCCGCCGATAGTCCTCCGAAACACGACCATCCGCCTGGCGGCCTGTCCAAGGAAAGAAAATCATAAATATGGCTTCGTGATACTGGCGGAAGATAGATCGAGCAATGTCGCGCATTTGGTGATTGTCCTGAGATAGATGCAGGTCCTGCGTATGAATCTCCCGAAAGGGAGCCGGGAGGTGACTCCTCCAGCCCGTTATGAGTTCGTACGCCGTCTTCAATCTCTGTTCTCGCTCTGCGGGTGATCGCCGGAGAGCCGGCTGGTTATAGAGCATCTCGACCGCAGAGCTGATTAAAATGGCATATAGACATTGGACCGAAAACCAGTCCGTCTCCTTGCCGGCCCGGGGCGGGGCGTGGTCAATCCAGTTGTGATCCATTGCCTGTTCGCATTATCGTTGGCAAAACTGCTCTTCTCAGGAGAGATTGTAAAGGGGTCTCCTACTGGTGAGATCCCACGCCGCAGAGAATACGGGACTTCGATCGAGTACAGATACCATAGGCTTCTCCATGCAAAATCCTTATCCTTGCTACTTGTGTTCTCTCCGTACATAAAGTTACGATTTTCGAGCTTCAGCCCCCTTGCACAGCTGACTGCACCTGCTAAAAGTTCACAGTGGATGGTCTCATCAATTTGCTCCGAGACAGTCGTCTAGATTAACGCTCAGTTAGTATGGCTGTAAGGCATTACTCCAGTTGAACCAACCATTGCTAGGAGTGTCTGGGGAATTAGTACTAAGCTATCGGTAACACTGGGGGGTTTGACCTGCCTGTAGTTTTAAAAGCGTGTTGGGTGAGCGTAAAACGCTGTCACGAGATCTTAATGCTATTCTCGAATAGTTTTCGGCCTTCTTACTCTCCTCCGAAATGATGACATGCTGCGAGATATTTAGGTAGGCCCTATATCCAAAGGCCATAACTGTATCGATCAGTGATGTTGATATTGAGCCCCCTTGAGACCGGCCTCCGGTTTCCCTACAAAGGTTGTCGAAAAACGGCATCGTCAAGAAATTCGAAATACTATAATTGTTCGCAATTAGTCTCGCGGGATTGGGAAAGTTCTCAATTACCCTATCGGTTGTTGGAAGCATGCTGCTTAAGGTTATTAAAGGGTTGGCCGACTTGATAGTTATGATATCGTAATTAACAGACGTACCAGCTCTGCAGCTTTCCATAAGGGCTACGTCGTTCCTGTACCAGCTGGCAAAGCCATCGTGGTACTGCTCATTGCCGGGCTCTACTAACGACGACTGAACTCGTATCATAGACAGTCTTTTAAAGATCCGATCTATCTCGTCCTGTTTCGAATTGCTGATATTATCTAGCTCTCCGTCCTGTGCCGAGAATATTGCCCTGAGAGAATAGTCTATGCTGGGTACGGGATCTTAATATAAAGCTTATCAACTTTTGTCTTTTTTAGTTCAGAGGCAGGTTTTCTACCTGGAAAAGTTCTCGTCTGGCACTGCTAGTTTGTAAACATATATGTTTAAAAGCTACCATCTTAGGTCAGAATTGTGGCATCAGTGCTCACCTCCTCGCTGAGATTGAGATACTCGATTAACATCCCCGTAGAATCGCAGCCTTGAGTCGATTGATTGTATAATTGAGACAGGTCTAGCTCACTTAACGCCGTTGAAGTTGCACCAGTAGATGCACTATTAGGCTCGGTTGTGAATGGGAGGTCGAAATCCAGTTGCCAATTAGTGCCCCCCGGGGAAAGCGGCCAAAAGGATCCATCTGAATCGGGCAAAAAGTCAGGTGCGCTGCTTATGTCCATTGATGGAGGTGCTGGTAGCGAGCTGTGGGTACTGTCCCTGTCTGACCGAGCGCTCCAGGCAGAGTTTTCAGGCAAAGCCCGTCCGAGATTTCCACTTTCCTTCGAGAGGGGAGTTCTCCCTTGCAAAATATCATCAGATCCATCTATAAGAGGGTTTACGGGCCCAGTGGACAAGAGGGTCAACTCTGACGACGACGACTGTCTATCATTTAGCACCTGGTCAAGAACGTCTGCTGTCGTATTGCCCGTATCGACAAGCTGTGATAGATATTCTGGAGAATTCTTGGACGAGATCAATCCTACGGATTTTCTGCGTCGTCGCTTCTTGGATTGCGTGTATTGACAGTCTTGGTCATGCCTCTAAAGTACTCAGTGACTCTATTAGCCAGGGTACCCTGCCAACCAACAAATTGTCGTTACAGACTTCGCAATGTAAACATGGGTTAGCACCGTTGCCTTTATTAGTCTAGAAGTTAGTTGATTGACTTTTCGCCGGCCGTAGCCAGAGTGAATGACTTACATCGAATTTTCTTCGTCCGACACATTTCACATGCCCCTTGCCTGCGTAGCTTCGGTGTTCTATCGGACGTGGAAGGTGGAGAGCCACGAACTATACATGGAGTGGAAGTATTCTGTGCCGGGGTAGACCCTGGCGCGGCTCCATCATCCATCATCCATCCTCCAGCGAACTCTTTGTTTTTGCGAAGGTAGCCTTTGTTTTAAGGCTGATCAGCTTCTGTGAGCTTCTTAACGATTTTCAGATTGAATTTTTGTTCCTAGGTCTGTACTTTGCGGTCCGTATATGTACTCTTGCTGATATACCACGAAAGTAAGTGACTAGCCAAAGAGAACGACGCGTAAGCGAGATTTGTGGCCAGAATATAAAGGTAATACGTAAGCCCCACAGCTTTCCATAGTTGATACCAATTGCCAACGAAAGGTCCTATCACGAATCCTTTGCTCCGTGATTCGTGATGACAAGGGGAAAAAAGGAGAAGAAAAAGATACGGATCCTTTCCCCAGTCGGAACCATTACCCGTCGCAATTGCTACCATGTGTCAAACGAATTGATAGCATTCATTATATCCAATCATAAAGTGGATAAAAGATAAAGACACGCAATTCAACTCGATCTCAATCGCCGTCAGCATCAGCTTAGAAGAAGAATGGGATTTACCGAACTACCGACAGATAACGTCACCCGAATCCTCTGTCACTGCTGCACCCTGGATAGGATAGATTTTGACGAGGAAGTTGCGTCCGTGAGCCTTCTATGGCTAGCGTATTACCTATAAAGGCTAAATCGGGAGGAAGGACATGCTGATAGCTCCGGTGACGGACCTAATGGTAGGCTTAGTAATAACATCAGACGGAAATACTATGACGTATGACATTATTACCACATAAGTAATTTATACCGACCGGGGTTAGAAATCCTTTAAGGATCAAGGTGCCCCCACGATTTTGGCTCCCCTAACCTTGCATGTACTTGAGTACCTTACTTTGAATTCCTGGTTAAATCGCCCTCAGTGCTCAAGGACTCCTCGAGGAACAAGTTCGAGTCCTACGACGCCTCGTCTCACACTCTTACAACATAAACAGAACGGCAGAAACAGCAACACGTTGCTCCTGCCTTCCATACAATCTCCTCGTCTGCAAGCAATACTACACAGTCCGGAGAGACAGACGTGGGAAAAGCCAGCCACAATGGATACCTCAGAGGGCCAGCTGCAGCCAAGAACACGGAGGCCAAAGAGGAAGCCCAGGATACCGAGCCAGTGGAGAAGGAGAAAGAGAAGGATTCCAATCTCATCATAACCTGAGCTGGCGATGGACGAGTTGGATGACGTTGATCTTGGCGTTGGCGTTCTGGCTGCTATCGCTCGTGGTGTGCAGCGAGAGCTACGCTCCCGTTATTCTCCAACGAATAGCCAGCAAACTCCGCTTTCAGATGAAGAATTGGGCTCTTCACGCACCGGCTGATGAGCAGCGGATCGATCTCCAGTCCATTGCTGAACGGTACCTCCTCCACCCCATTGCAATGATGGTGCGCGAACCCGTTCTCCTACTTATAACTCTCTATATGTCATTCATCTAAGGCGTCGTCTACCTCTTTTTCGAAGCCTACCCCATCGCGTTTCGAGAGCAACGACATGGGAACCTCGGCGTCGGGGCGCTACCGTTCCTAGGTATTACAATCGGAGTTATGATCGGGGTGATTATCATAGTCTATACGTCGCATACACGCTTCAGGCGGAAGATGATTGCTAATGGCGGAAAGCCTATCCCGGAGGAGCGGCTTCTACCGATGATCGTAGGCGCTATCCTCCTTCCTATTGGGCTTTTCTGGTTTGCGTGGACGAGCAGTCCGCACGTGCACTGGGCGCCACAGGTCCTTGCCGGGATACCGATTGGCGTGGCGGTCGAGTTGGTACTTCTTCAAGGCATGTCTTACATTATCGACGTGTACCTTATGTGTGCCAACTCTGCTCTCGCAGGCAACACTCTAGTGCGCAGCTTAACGGGGGGCGGCTTCCCGATGTTCGCGGCAGCGATGTATCACAACCTAGGAGTGGATTGGGCGACGAGTATGCTGGGTTTCCTAGCGCTTGCTTTCCTATCTTGTCCCGTGCTGTTCTTCATATACGGGAAGAAGATTGGGGGGTGGAGTAAGTATAGTCCGACGTGTAAGCGTGGCAGTCATAGAGGACAGCTTTTGAGAATGTGGCTGGCGAGGGTGCGAGAAGAGAAGGGAAGAAGAGGAGATGGGAGAAGTAATGATTAATCAAACAAGTCTCTCATCATTTTCATCGGCTACTATTCAGACGTTAGCAAGTAATTATATTCTAAGGCTCGCAAGAAGAGAGACTGCTCTGTGCGACCTGACGACCAACCACGCCAGCCGATACCGTAGTCGCCTGCTACTCAAGATGATCTCTCAAGTCCGGAAGCATATGCTCAATCTCCAAGCTCTCCAAGGCCCGAAGATCCTCAGTAAACATCAACATCGCCTACACGCGATCGCAGACATACCTTGTGAGCCCTCACGTCAAAGGCAGGACATCAGCGTAACGCGTGCCGGTGGCTATGATTTGGTAACAGGATTCTCCTTGCCTGAAACATCCTGTCAAGGAATACGAGTTCTCGCTCTTGAAGAGGGTTGCCGAATAGAAAAGGATTGAGCGATACCATCGACATGTTGACGCAATGACCAGAAACGCTCAGATCAAGCTGCCCTTTTCAACTCTTGATGGTGTTGTACGGAGTGTATCTAAGGTAGGGAGGTCCGAGCACACAGCGTTCTCCCAAATTCCCCGCTACGACTTCCTCTCCAGTAAATAATTGCACAACCACCAGCAAATCGAGCACATCAAAACTCCCAAGGGGGCTTACCTCTCGACCTATCACAGTGCGGCACCTTTCCCAAGCCGATCGGACCGCACACCTACTCATGCGTTGCCTAGTGATATTGCAGCTTCGAACAAACATGACCTCGGAAATTGTTACTCGGTAAGCCTACTCTTCAGGCCGGCGAGCTGAACGAGAACAAGCTTGAGCTCTTCAACTGGGACTCGGAGCCTTATCATCCAGGACTCTGATCCCATAGCATCAATCGAAAACTGTGGGTAGTATAATAGCAGTCTGGACCCGCTGTAGCAACACAGTCATGAACGCAAGTCGTCAGTGAGGGCGCGAGCTGATGGGCAGGAATGAGGAGGATGATGTGGAAGACAAGATGCGCGGAAACAGGGCTCTGTCAGAGATGTAGCATGAAGCAAGCACGCCCTACCAAAAACGTGTTCCTGCGAGAAGAAGATGAGCGGGAAGGGATTGAGTATTTGTTTGCTTCAGGAGAGTGCGACGGTGGCGACAATGATGTCCGCTGTTAGGGGAGGTTAGGGGCTTGTAGAATGGGATCGTCTCGCGTAATGTCTCTTAGATCGGGCCGTCAACGCATCAAGGCAGGTCTCATAAATGTAGTTTAGACTACTACGTTGAAGTCTCCCGCCTACTTGTCAAGCGGATCTTCTTTTCCCTTCGTAGCATTAGCATTCACCTTCGCCATCAACCTATCATAAGCCACTTGATCCTCTCCCCTCCCAAACGCAGCCATATTTTCATCCATATCGTCATAGTAGGCGCCATATCTCCGGTCGAACATCGCGTACCCGAACACGCGTCTCCTCGTATCTGACCTCGGCGCGTGTCTAATCTGCCACACGTTGTCCAGTTCCGCCTGCGTCGTGAGATAGCCGTGATGTCTTCGTTCGATCACTTCATGAATCGTCAACGGTGCGTTGAAAGGCTGGATCTCGAGGTGAGATAATCGCCTCAGATCTGCACTGCTCAGGGCGTCGAAGAAGTGGTTCCAGTAGAACCTGACGTTCTCTTGTAAGCCATTAACGCTGCTGTTGCAGTCATGTAGGGTAAGCTGGTCTAGGGTATCGGTGTGGCTGGTTACGAAATCGGCGAGCTCTTGGCAGACGAAGATGTGCTCGAGATGCAGGGACTTGAGTAGCGGCAGATGCTCTTTCTTCAGTGCAAGGCGCGCATGGTGCTCTCCTTCCAACCCAATGGGCCCGTACTCTGGAGCACTGAGGCTCAAAGTAGTCGCCGATGCAAGGTGGTTGAAGAAAAGCTCATCGAGACTTGCGACGCACTCCAAGTATTCATGGCAACTATTAACGCAATAGGCCTCATTCTTACTTCCTCTCACTGTACCTCCTCCCACTGAAAGACTGAAGTCCTCGACGCTGCTCAGAAAATGTTGGAAGCTTGGGCTTTCATACGGTTCAGTGAATTTCCATAAGAATTTCCTGATTTCTATGGCCCTGGGATGTTGTGCTTTGTTCCGTTGGAGCGTCTCGTAAGTCGTCGTCATCAGCGCCTTCCAGGCGCGCAAAGGTTCGGGGTTGTAGTTATCTATATCATATTTGGCATCGTCGTGGTTGATTAAGGGGTTGTCGTAGGGGTAGGTGAAGCCTATGCTTAGAGACTGGAGATTGGAGAACTGCTTCAGGTCTGACAAGAGGTTATCGACGACAGAGGGGAGTGTAATGATAATTGACTTTTCCTCTTCTTCTTCGGCTGCGTCTGATTCTTGGTGGAAGTCCTCGGTCAAAGGTTCATCGTCTCCATCGTTGTCGTCTGGATCCGCCATATCGGGTGGGATGGTGCCAACAAAGTAGATTTCTTTCACGAGATCGCCATGTCGACTTTTCAGGAGGGCTTCGACGGAAGCACCGCTCTTGTCATCATTGCACAGCTTGATACTGCTAAAGATATACGGGGCAAGTAGATTTCGGAAGTAGCGCGACGTGCAGCTCCAACTCATTAGATCTCGATGGTACTGAAACTCGTCGTCATGGTTGTGGTCATTGATCGTGAAATAGGGATCCAAGGATTTTTCGTGGAAGAGCTCGTCATGCTTGAGAAGCTCTTGGATGATGTTCAGAAGAAGCTCATCGGATAGGTCGACTAGGGAGTAATGCATAGCTGTCTAGCTCGTCTTCATCATCAAAGCAAAATTGTTGTGATTTTCATGACATGACCGACTTAGGGGATAGAAGAATGGTGCTATCAGGAAGTTTAGGATTCTAATGTGTTAGAGGACTTAGAAGGAGGCGCGTGATATAAACTGACCAATTGAATTATTGGATCTTTTATAACACTTTTCCCGTGTCACTAGCGCTTAGACGGCAATTCTCTTGGCGGTCTTTCGCCCAGACTAATGACTTCGTACATCCTCGGTCCCTCTCCTATCTTCATTCCTCAAGCTCGCTCCACCTGACCACCATGGCCACCGCCCTCCTAATCATCGACATGCAAAACGTCTTCCTCCCCATGACCACCACCGCCCTCCCCAACATCCTCACCCTCGCCGCCCACTTCAAAGCCTCTGCCCGCCCCCTCGTCTTCCTCCAGCACGGCCACTCGCAACAACAACTCACCCCGCCCTACACGAACCAACTCGTCCGCAAATGGGGCCCGGAAGACTCCATCGCGACCGGCACCAAAGACTGGGAGCTCATACCTGAGATTGCGGCCATCGCGCGGGACCATCCGGTCGTGGCGAAGGATACGTACGATGGGTTTTTGGGCACGGGGCTGGAGGAGATGTTGAGGGGGATGGGGGTCGAGAGGGTGGTGGTGACTGGCGTTATGACGGATTGCTGCGTCGATACGACGGGGCGGAGCGCGTTTAATAGGGGGTTCGAGACGTGGGTGGTGGGGGATGCGTGCGGGACGGAGGGGAGGGAACAGCATGAGGCGGGGTTGAAAGGGTTTGCGTTTGGGTTCGGGGAGGTGCTGGGGACGGAGGAGGTGATGGGGAGGTTGAAATGACGTGCCGGTGATGAGGATTGGCTGAGTGGAAGAGATGGAGTTATGAGGGATGATTGTGCGCATGGTAAGGGGTGTTAAGAGACGATACTCACAGTCGTACTAATGTTTTGAGACTAATTGGGGAGAGAGGCGGCTTGCGCTTTAAGGCGTGTAAACACCTTGCAGAACGGACAAGCTGCTTGTGCCTTTGCTCAAGGCAATACTGTAAGTGGAGGGTTTGGAGCCGGGGCTGCTCTTTTCTCCCTCCATATTTTCCTTGCTATTCAATCCGACGACTACGACTACTCATACCGAGCGTAGACTCAATTTAATACCGATTCATTGCGTAGCGACGGGGTAAAGCTGTTCTATCAGGAAGACGCAACGTAAGTGAGAGACAGTATGGATGGGCTCGTCTTGAAATTGGATCCAATTGTCTCTCTGGGCTCAATGATTTCTGTCACCTGGGTTTATCAAGTAAAAATCCATCGCGCTACAGATGCAGCTCCCTACTTCTATCGTAGATCAGATGGAGAGCTTGGAGAACTGGCCTTATGTTAATGGCAAAAAATTTGGACTGCTCAGACTTTAGTCTGAAGATGAGAGGCAGGACATACTATGGAAGTAGAATGATAGAAGATGTATGCTTTAGGGAACTCGAGTATGCTCGTTGGCATGGGCGGAAGTTGCAGCGAGAAGATGAAAGCTGAATGTAATAGGAGTTTTGACTGTTGTTGAATGTACGGCCATTACAACATAGATAGAGCTGTTTCACCAGCCGCACAGAGAGTCGTTTGCGCGGAACGATGCTTGAATAGAAGAATACTTACTGAGCATGCATTTTGGATCAAACTGCTGACTTGATACAGCTGAGCAAAGCAAAATCAGTCAGACTTTTCCGATGCGCAACAAGTTGGTTGGCAGTTGCTAGGGCCTATCTACATTTGCTGAATATGCTGGTCTTTCGATCCCTCAGAAGTCTGCTTCGGCTGCTCCTGGCAGTGTCATGGCGCCGTTCCGGTTCTCCAACCTACCTTCATGAGAGTCTCACACTTTTCATTTGTAGAANNTTCTTCACGAGATCCTCATCAAGCACTATCTCACCTTTGGGGTACAGAACAATGACGGTACTTCCTCCGTAGTAAAAAGCACCCAAGCACTGCCCTCTCCTCACACTCGTACCAACTTCAACAGCATCATTATACTTAATCGTGCCTACGAGCATAGCGCCGACGGCGATGATTGCG
>JAEUBB010000173.1:0-27185 GCA_018257885.1 Parmelia sp. 050094 | reverse complement strand
ATTGGAGACCCAGTAGGAGACCGCTTAAGAAGCATCACCGATCGTTTATTCTCACAAAAGACGTCCAGCGTCCCTGGTTCATTGATAGCTTGTGGGTTCACGGTATAGTAGGCGCCCGGAATTTCTTTAATGCTTTCCACAGTCCCGGACACCGGTGAATGCCAGCGGTGGTAGTCTTGAGGGGCTAAACGAGCGATGACGATGGATCCTTCATCAAAAAGACTCGCTATGGCTGGGTCCGTCAGAAGTCTAGCAATCGTGAAGCCTTGACCTTTGATCCAGTACTCTGTGGCGAGATCAACGGTCGGGTAAGCAGTCAATCGGCAGTCAGCAGGACTCGAAGTCACAAACTCGTTGTCGGGTTCGGCGATTGGTCGAGCTGATTCCTTGATTTCGCGGGCGAAGAAGTCGTTGAAGGTCGCATACTTGGTGGGATCCGGCTCCACCATTTCTACGAGGGAGTCTTGTAGATCGAAGCTTTGTATGAATGGCTCAATGTGTGCCCTACTTTCAGGTGTATCATACTCTCGTCCCATCTTGACACTTTGGTCTTTGAGAAGCTCGATCGTTCTCTGCCACTGCAGTGCCTTCTCTTGCTCGGAGCCATAGTAGAGAAGGTGCATGCCCAAGCGGACATAGATGCTCATCGCCTCAAAGCTCTTCTCGCCCGTCTGTCGGTCAATGACATAGTTGCCCATGTGGAATCTCGTCTCTAGATCATTGAGGGTTGAGGCAGGGAGGATCTTGCCGAGCCAGGTGTGAGCGGATTCATGATTAGCCGGACGATGGAGATGGGTGAGTGGAGCCTCGGGATGATTTTCTGCAGCAGTGGTAAGACTGTTGAGTGCCTTTGCACTGGCATCGAAGCCTGCTTTGGTCTCGGACATGATGGAGAGCAATTGAAGCAATTGAAGCTGTGAGATTGATAATTTGTTTGCGTGGGGGAGGAGAATGAAGACTTGGCAGGCACGAGAAATACTGAAATACTGTAGGATTTGCTGGCCATTCCATAGCGGAATTAGCCCAGACTATATAATACTACGTCGTATATATCTAAGTATAAAAAGCTTAAAACGAGCCTAAGCTAGTATTAATCTAATATTAATTTAAGTCTATTATTAAGCTAAATCTATATATAATAATTTAATTAAAATATTATATTCTCTTCTATTTAGAATCTTTATCTATAAAGATTAAATATATAATATACTTATTTTAAGTTAAAATTAATATAAAATTAATACTTTTAATAAGAATAATCTTTTTATATAGATTATAAAAAGTTATATAGTATATTATAAATACTTTATTATAAAGTTACTATAATATTAATATAAATCTAAATTAAAGTATAAAGTTATTATAAATAAATTAAATATAAAGTTTTTATAATAAAATAAATTTTAGCTATAATATAAAATACTTTTCTTAATACTCTTATTCTATAATCTTTATATAATATATATATAAGTACTCTTTTATCTTTTTTTCTCTTTATATAATTATAATCTTAAAGAATTCTTCTTAATCTTATTATAATATTTTTATAAATTTAACTTTTAAGCTCTTTAGATCTAAATTTTTCTATTAATAATAATAATAAGCTATTAAAAAAATCTAAAAATAAAAAGTCTAAATAAAAATATAAGTAAAAGAAGATTATCTTATTTAATAAATATAAGTAATAAAAGTATTATAAAAGAAAAAAAATTATAAAATATACTACTTTTATAAAAAAAATTAATACTATTATATTTTTATCTTAAATATAGATTAACTCTAAATATAAGTTATTTACTTATAAATAGAAGAACTTATTAATAAATTTTATTATTATTAAAAAAGAGTTATTTAAGATAACTATATAACTAGTAATATTAAATAAGTACTCGATCTTAATATAAGAATATAACTAATATATATAAAATAATTAAGAAACTTTAGCTTAAACTTATTACTAGATTAATATAAGAATTATTAGCTTTCTCGACTTATATAGCTTCTAATTCAATATAAGCTTAAATTTAAAAATAAAGCTTAAAGTATATTATTTAATTTTATAAAATATTTCTCTTTTTTATAAAGCGTAACGTTATATTATTGCGATATTATTTTAAGATAAGCTTATACTTATTATCGTCGTAATAATAAGTAATATAAGAAGTATATTTAAATTAAAAATAATATTAATATAAAGATATATTTAAATTACTTCTTTTATAACGTATATTTAAATTATCTATTTAATACTATTATTTTATACTTATTAAATAAGTTTATTTTTTATAGCTCGTAATAATTACTAATCGAGCTTATATTTAAATCGATTCTTTAAGAAACTCGATAAAGACGCGATATTCTTAATATCTTCTTATATATTATTATTAATTTATCGCGATAAGATAATAATATAAAATAGAATTAAACTATCTTTAATAAATTACTATAATATAAGTAAAATTATTAATATAATTAGAAAATTTTAGAATTTAAAGTTAAATTTAAAAAAGCGCTTTTAATAATTAAAGTACGATAAAAAGATATTACTTATAAATAAGAAGTTTAATATTAATAATAATAATAATATAAATAAGAAGACTAAGAAGAAGAAGAAGAAAAAGAATATTATATAATATAATAATAATAAAATAGTATCGCTATAAAGGTATAGTATATATATAACGATCTCTTTTTATATTTATTATTATTAGTATAATTAGTTAGAAAAATATATCTCTTTTTCTTTATTAATATATTCTTTACTTAACTATTTTATATAGATTATATACTTTAATCTTATTAATATTTTATAATATTTTTTTAATAATAAGGTTTTTCTTTTTAAGTCTTTTTATTCTCTTATAAGTCTTTTTTAATTTTATAATATTTTTATTTTTCTTTCTCTAAGATATCTTATTATTATTTATAATATTTTCGTTAATATTTAGTAATATTCTCGTACTATTTAAATTATTATTTAAATTATTTCTAATAGTCTTTTATAGTATCTTTATATTATTTAAATTACTTTTAGATCTCTTTAAATCTATTTCTAATATAGTTAGATCTTTTTTAACTTATTATAAAAGATTCTTAAATTTAATTTAAATATCTCTAAGATTTTAATCTTATTATTAATTATTTTTCTTAAAATTTATATTCTTTATTATATTCTTTAAGAGTACTTTTATATTAAATAGATCTTTTTATATATAAAGCTATTCTTTTTTTTTATTAACTATACTATAGTTCTCTTATAAGTTTATCTCTTTATTATTAATTATTTATAAAAAAAAAGATTCTTTTACTTATTATAACTTTATTATAGTAATATTATACTTATACTTTTACTTTATAATAATAATATCGCGTTTTTAGATTTTAATAATAATATTCTTTTTAAGTTACGTAGTTTATTTCTTTTTTACTTAAGATTTTTATACTTTAATATAATTAATACGCTTCTATTTAGTCTTTATAATAATTATAAGTTTATTATATATAGATAAGTCTTTTATATTTTTTATATTAAGTATATCTTTTATTTATAATAATATTAAAATAATATTTAATACTTTTCTTAATCTTAATTTTAATATTAAACTTATTTAGTACTTTTTAATATTATTAAAAGATATTTTTACTTCTTTTAAGTAATTTCTATAAATTAAATTTTTTAAAATATAATTATTAGATATCTATAACGCGTATATATTAAGCGGATACTTTTTTAAAATCTTATATAATTTAAATTAAAAAGCTTTAAACTTTTATTTAACTTTATTATAAATAAGTATCTATTTATTTACTTATAGTATATATAGCTTAATCTTTTTATCGCGAATATATTCTTATATAATTACTCTTTTAAGTAGATTTTTATTAATAATTTATTATATTATTATTATTATTTTAATACGCTTCTATATTTCTTTCTTAGAAATTTCTATTATTAATAGTCGTATTAAATTATTATTAAAAGGAAGTTAAGAATTAATTTTATATATTAAATAAAAAGATAATTTCTTTATTATTATATAGAGTCTTACTTATAATATAAATAATATCTAGAATAAGAATTAATTTTATAATCGCGTTAACTTTTCTATTAAGTATTTTATAAGTATCTTATTTAGAGATCTATTTAAGTTTTCTACTTTATTATTAATATAAAGATAATATAGAGTTATTATTTAATAATAAGTTTTAAGGCGAGCTAAATATAATATTACTACTCGATTTAAAAAATTTATTTTATTATTAAAAAATAACTCTTATAGTAGACTATAATATATAAATATATTATTATATAAGAAGTTTATAATTATTTTATTTATTATATCTTATATCGTCTTTATAATAAGCTATTTTATTATAAAGTTAATAGCTATAATTATTTATTAATTTCTATTTAATATTTTTAATAGAATTTCTATAAGATTAATAAATTATTACTTAAATAAAGTAATATTATTATAAGTTTATATAATATTTAGTTTCTTTTATTATTAAGCTAATAACTCTCTAGTAATTTAGTATATTAAGTAAAATTATAAATAGCTCTTAATATTAATATTAATACTAGATTATTATACTCTAGATTTAATAAATTTTATTAATCTTAATTAATCTAAATATTTATAATTCTTATATATTACTTCTATAAAGTTAACTTAAAATAGTTACTTAAGATATAGTACTATTTTATTCTTAAATACTTTTTATATTTATTTAATTACGAAGTCTTAATAATACTTACTCTTTTCTTTTTTAAAGTAAATAGATTTCTATTTTTTTAATAGATTAATTCTATTTTTTAAATATACTTTTAAAGTCTTTATTTATATAATCTTATTAAGATCTTATAGTAATTTAATAAATATTTATATTTTTATATTAAACTTTCTTATAAAGTTAGAATAATAACTTAATATATTTAATATAATCGCGTTATAATCTAGTCGATATTTAATATCTAGATTATATTAATTAAACTTCTTAATCTAATAAGTAAGTCGCTTAAATAAAGTCTTTATAGTCTTTAAGTACTTTAAGCTTTTATAGTCTATTAGTATCGTTATTATTATATTATTATTAATATATTTCTTTTACTATTAAAGAGTAAACTTAATTATTAGTAATTCTTTTTTATATATTAAGTAATTTAGTTCTATAGTCTATAATTTTCGTCTATTATATATAATAGAATATTATTTTCTATTTATATTTACTTAAAGAAGAAAGTATTTAATTATCTATTTAAATATATTTATTAGAATCGTACTTAGAGTTAAGTTTAATAGGGGTAAATTAAATAAGATAACTAGATAGAAAGTAAATATAGTATAGAAAAAAAATACTTAAATAGTAGAAGAAATTCTCGCTAGTCTATATATTAATAAGAATAAGTTAATAATTAATAAATACTCTATAGACTTAATATATAGCTAGAAATCTAATATATAGCTATAAATATCTAATTTCTAGAATATATTTATAATAGTACTTTTCTCTATAAATAACGATATTTCTATTACTATAGAATCTTCTCTAGCGACGGTAATAATAGCGAAAGTAATATATTAATAGCTCTAACTAATATTATCGCGAGAGATACGTTATAGCTATTAAAGTATTTAAGAATAATATAATTTAATTAAGAATTAATTAAGTTATAGCTATAAATAAATATAGTTAAAAGATTATAATATTTAAATATAGCGAAAAAGAATTTAAATAAAAGTCTCTTATTAATTTAAAATAAAGTTAGTTTAATACTTAAACTTTAATTAAATATTAATTTATTTAGATAAAATTATTCTCTATTAAATACTAATATCTAATTTCAAGTTAAAGTACTAGCGATAATAATAAGACCTAGTAATAATATTATATAACTATAAAGAGCGTTATTACTTATAGTAATAGTAGCTATAAAGCGAAAGAGCTTTATATAATATTACTACTAAATAATAAATATCTAAGAAATAATAAGTTAAATATTTAATAAGTAAGATCTTAGAGCTAAATTTAAAGTATTTATAATAATATTAAGACTTTTATATTTTAGACTATTAATTAGAAACTATTCTAAAGAAAATAGATCTAAATTAATTAATATTTTTATAAACTAATCTTAACTACTAACTATATACTATAACTATAGAGAAGATATTATATTATTTATAAATAATAATAATTAAAATAATAGCTAGATTCTAAAAATTATAGAAATAATAAAGTCTTTTTAACTTAATAATTATATTATATAGATCGAGGTTCTCTAGATATTTATTATAGTAATTACTAACTACGTTCTAGATCCCCTTAAATTTATTATTATTAGTATTTTACTAAATAAGTATATTATTATTATTCTTTTATTTTACTTAGTATTATAGTTTACTATAATAATATCTAGAATCTAAAATATCCTCTATAATTTACTTATTACTCTTAAGTATCTTAATTAGCTACGTAGAAGAGTTCTTCTAACTAGATAAAAAGTTTATAAAAATAAATAAAAATAACTTAAAACTAAAAATAAAATAAATCTTTATTATAAAAAAGAGCTAAAGCTTATATATAAATTCTATAACTTTAATTATTTTAAAAGATTTCTCTTTCTTATTTTTTAGCTTCTTAAATAAGTGCGTAGTCTTTATATTATAATTATCTAAAAAGACTATATCGCCTTTCTTAAACTTAATATTAATATAATACTTATTTATCTATATAGTTATACTCTTCTAAGTATACTCTAAATTCTATTTAATATAAATAAGAATATTTTTTATATAATTAGAAATATCTACTATCTTAGTAATATCTAGTTATTAGTAAGTAATTTTATAATCTATTAAATCTATAGAGAAGCTTATATAAGAATTAAATTTCTTATTAGTAAAGAATAGTATAATCTTAATAAAAACTAACTAAGCGTTATTATTTATAAATTCTATAATAGAGAGCTACTTAGTCTAGTTATTCTATATATAATTATAATAAGTTTATAAGTAATATTCTAGATTCTAATTTATATATTCTATTTATTTATTAGTTTCTAGATAAAATACTATTAATAATTTAACCTCTATATTAAGTCGTTAGTAGAAGAACTTTTAAATAGTAATTATAAATTATAAATCTCTATTAAAAATAATACTAAGTAAGAGATTATATAGTTTAAAAATATTCTTTATAAATATCTATATAATAGTCTTAGTAATAATTTTATCTTTCTTAATAATATAAAGAATATAATAATATTCTTTAATTAATTTATTTATTAGAATATAGATTAAGTTCTATTATTTTAATATTAAAAGACTAGTAATAAAGTTTATACTAATATTCTATTAATACTTCTAAGAAATAAATAATAACTATAGAAGACTATATTATTAATCTTAAAAGAACTTAATATAATAATAAATATAGTAGTTATAAATATATTAAATAATAATATTCTTTATATCTCTTTAATAATACTCTTTATAAAATAATTTCTTAATTTACTATATACTAGAATAATTATATACGAGCTAGTTATAGATCTTACGAATAATCTTAATATATATTAACTTTAATATTTAAATATAATAAGTATAGTAGAGTACTTCGTTATATATTTAATATTTAAAAAAAGAAATATTATAAATCTTTTCTTTATTTTCTTTCTTAGCTTAGCGTAGTTTAGTATATATAATATTATTCTAATTAGCTTTATAAACTTAATAATAGATAAAATTATTAACTATTAAAATCTTTATATTATTAAGTTCTAATTAATCTAATATAAGAATTATTTAATATATTTATCTAAAGTAATTATTATTTAGAGTTTAAGATTTAGAACTAGCTATTTTAATTAAAGTATTAACCTTAAAGTTTTAAAGTCTAAAATAATATTAAATCTTAATATTAAATTCTAATAAGAGATCTAAATATCTTACTTAATATTAACTTAAATTACGTTCTTTTATAAAATATATAAGGCTCTTATAATTAGTAAAGATTTTAATTAAGATATTAATATATTTTAATTTAGATCTTTAGTATTCTAAATAATAAATAATTATAAGAAGTTTTTTATTATAAATCTAATAATTATACTTAGTAGAGATAAGATTCTTACTATAAAAAATAACTAAATAAAGAATTTCTTTATTATTATATTATAATAAAATATCTCTATTAATATAATTAAAGAAATTCGTCTTTAGAATAATTTAATAATTTCTATTAAAATAGCGAAAAATAGAGGCTTTAGTTATAATCTTTTTAAAAAGTTTAAATACTTTTTAATAATTAGAGTTCTAATTAAAGAGTACTTCTTTTTTTATAAAATATATTAATAGTCTAATAATTTTAAAAAAGCTCTTAATAAATTAATAATAGAAATTATAGAATTCTATAAAAAATTATATCTCTTTTAAATAAATAAAAATAGTTTAATCTATTATAACTTAAACTTTAAATAAATTAATCTTAAAATCTTTTATAGAAATTAGAAGTTTAAGAAACTTTATTTTTTATATATAAAATTTATATTTAAAGATATCTACTTATAACTCTACTTCTTAAAGCTTTTAAAGAATCTATTTTATATACTTTATATACTTCTTTTAAGTCTTACTATAGATAAGAATATTATTTAAATAAATCTAATAGAACTTATTAAAAAATTTAAATAAAATCTTATTTATATATTACTAAAATATAATAGATCTATTTATTAATTTAAATAATATAACTTAATATTTATATACTTTAAAAGATATAATAAATATAGTATAGTTCTCGCTCTTAAAATATATATAAATCTTATTAAATATAATAATAATATCGAGTTACGTAAAATATTTATAACTCTATACTTAGCTAAGTATCTTATTAATAAATAAAATTAAGTACTTATTCTTCTTAATAAGTTAATTAAGTCTTTAATAATTAATATAAAAGTATAAACCTCTATTTAGCTTCTCTATAAAAAGGATTAATAATAAGAAGAATACTTAACTAGATATAATAAAGCTCTTATTTAAATATTTATCTAAATATTCTTTAACTTTTTAGAATTTATATAGTAAAAGAGAATAGATTTTACTTTAAAATTAATTAATATTAAATTTAAGTATATTAAGCTTAATCTTTATATTATATAAATAATATAAAGATAGTTAATCTATTCTAGAATAATTAAAGATATTTATAAATTTATAATACTTAGAAGATAATCTTTAAAGTATCTCTTTAAAATTTAAAATAACTATCTTACTAACTTAAATAAAGTCGAACTAGCGAGCCTTATATTTAGTAAGTATATTAGCGATCTTAATATAATTTAATAAAAACGTCTTAATATTCTTATCTTTATAGAGCGTAAGATAAAGAGTAGCTCTAATAGTATAAATATTAATATTAAAATTAATATAAAATTTTAATACTAAAAGATCTTTATTCTACTTTTCTAAAATTCTTTTTTTTTAAGAATTCGATTCTTCTTTCTTATTTTAATATATAGATCTAGAAGATATCTTCTTCTTTTTAAAAAATAGAAATAACTCTAAAAAAAGACTAAATAAATTATTAAAATCTATAGATCTAGTACTATTATAACTATAACGACTAGATTAAAAAAATAGCTTATCTTACTAATAATTTAAAAGAACTTAATATTTATTTATCTAAAACTTTTTAATAATAAGATAATACTAACTTAATAGTATTAAAAAAAGTAGTATTATACTTTTCTTATAACTATTAATAAAAAAATATAAATAAATTATCTATATAATAGAGTTTCTTATTAGTTTACTATTATATTCTTTTAATAATTTAAAAGTAATAAATCTTACTACTATATTTAATACTTAATAAACTTCTAAGACGTACTCGATATTAATTATATAATATACTCTAATATATTTAAAGTTAGTAAAAGCTTTTAATAAAACTATTTTTTATTAAAAAGAGAGTTTAATATCTATTAAAAAAAAATATATATATATAGATTTTTAAGATTATTTATAAAATATACTTTATTAACTCTTATTATACTTTTAATAAGAGTAGCTAGTTTTTTATATTATTATTAAAAAATATTTAATTAATATTAAAATCTTTTTCTTTATTTAAAATTTTATTAATTTTTACTTTATAGATCTTAATACTCTAGATAGCTAACTAAATTATATATTTAAAAATAGTCTAAAATATATTAAAAGAATATTAATTTAGTAAGTAATTTACTTTTCTATAAGTCTAATAATTCTTATTAAAATTAAGTTAAAAAGAGATATAAGTAGAAACTACTACTATACGCGAAGTTACTAGAACTAGCGTTATTAATATTATAATAAGATATTAACTAAAGATAAATATTATTTAAGAAATCTTTTTTATCTTTTTAAACTTAACTTTATTCTTCTAGTTCGCTTACTAATTATTATCTAGATAATAGAGATAATCTTAATACTCTTTTATAATAATAAATACTTTATTTATTAAATAATCTCGAAGGCGAGAGAAAAGCTTTCTCTTTATTAATAAAATAATATAATAATTATTAAGGCCGTAATCTAAAATATCGACTAATTAAGTAAATTTATAAAAGAAGAATTAAAAGTTATCTTTTATAATTATAGCTAAGTTATTATATTCTTACTTCGTAGTAACTTTATAATATTAATCTTTAAATAGTTCTTCTAAATAATTAAAGATATCTTTAAGAGTTTAATAAAGATTAAAGATATTCTTATATTATTAATTATAAGTTACTTTATTAATATCTTTATTAATATAATTTAAAGTATAAATAATCTTAGTTAACTCGATAAAAAAGTAGTTAATATTAATAATAAGCTTCTTAATTATCTTAGTATATTATTTATTCTATATAGAATTATTATTATTTATAAAAATAAAAGAGTTAAAGATCTTTATTAATTTTATAATTTTTATAATCTTTTATTAGAACTATATTCTTTATATCTTCTTAAGATTCTTATTCTCTTACTTTAAGATTATTAATTAATTATAAAGTTAATTAAACTCTTCTTTTTAAATTTTATATACTTTTTAAACTTATTTAAGTTTAAGAATTTTAGTCTTATCTATTATATATTTCTTTTTATAATAACTAATTATTATACTATATTAATTTAGTTAATAAATATTATAAATTTCTATATCTTATTCTTTATATAAGATATAGATTATTTCTAGTATAAGAATTATATCTCTTATTATAAATTAAGTTAATTCTTTTAGCGAGTTAATATTTTATAAATTCGTATTAAGATTAAGTTTCTCTTTATTTTTTAAAATTATTAAAATTCTTTATTCTTTTATTTATTCTAGAAGGTTATTAGCTTTTTCTTAAATATCTTTAAAGAACTTCTAAAGTTCTATTATATTAAGTAAAGTAATCTCTTCTTCTAAATTTTTAATATATTAAAGTTATAATATATTATTATTATCTAATACTTTCGTTTCTTAACTATTTAAGATATTATAAAGACTAATAATAATTTAAATAGTATTCTTTTAAATAATAATAGCTTAATAGAGTAATTTCTTAACTACTTAAAAAAAAATATCTAGGCGAAATTAAATATAAAATAAAAAAAGAGAGAAAAAGTTAATTTAAAAGCTAAATTTAAAGTACTCTCTAAGATACTAAGAGTTTTATATTTTAAATTATTAATTAAAGACTATTTTAAAGATACTAGAAATAATAGATTCTATTTATTAATAATCTTTTAAATCTTTTCTCTTTATTTCTTAATAGAGTTTATTTCTTTATTAGAGAAATTATTTATATAAATACTAAAATATTTATATATATATAGCGATATCTTTTTATAAGAGGTTTTTCTTATAATTAATAAGTTTTAACTATAAATAGTTTATTTTATCTATAGATAGACTATACTTAAATACTTAATAATCTAATATTAAAACGTCTTTATAATAATCTTAATAATAATTTTCTTTTACTATTTACTTATTAGTATAAATAAAAGAGTAGATAATCTAATTATAATATTAAAACTATATCTAAAGTTAAGTCTAATAGAGATAAATTAAATAAGATAACTAAATAAAGAGTAAATATAATATAGAAGAAAAATACTTAAATAATAAAAGAAATTCTCGCTAGTCTATATATTAATAAAAATAAGTTAATAACTAATAAATACTCTATAGATCTAATATATAGCTAGAAATCTAATATATAGCTATAAATATCTAATTTCTAGAGTACGTTCGTAATAATATTTATCTCGATAATAAAGATATTCTATAGCGATAATTATTATAAGACTAATTTTATTATAAGCTTTTCTTTAAGTATTTTAAAGATATATTAATACTATATATTCTAAATAATAAAATAATATTTCTTTATACGAAGTATAATATTAAACTTTTTAAAAAGATTTAATAAGAGCGTTATAAGTTTAATAAAATTTAGTATAAATTATCTATAATAGCTAATAAGTCTAAGAAACTATTATACTTTATATATTATTATTAGTATAGACTACTTTTTAATAATATCTACTTTTATAAATATAAGCTTAATATATTCTATTTTAAATTTATAATTATAGAATTTAATTATTTTAACTTTAATATTATACTTTTTTAACTTTATATAAAGTTTATAGTTTTATAATTTTTAAAGAATTATTTCTAAATACTTCTTATACTTTTTTAACGTATTCGAGAAAATTAATATATTATTTAGATATATAATTACGAATTTATTTAAATAGAGCTTAAGAATATTATTTATTATTATTTAAAATATCGTAGATATATTAATAAGTCTAAATAATATTATAATAAACTTATATTTTTTATAATATATATTAAATATTATCTTTAGAATATTCTTTATTATAATACGTACTTAGTAATATCTCGATATTAAATCGATCTTAAACTTAAATTAATAGCGACTAATACGATCTAAATAATCTTAAATCTATAAAAAAGAATACTTATTCTTAATAATTATAGTATTTAAAGTATAATAATTAATATATATTCGCTATATATCTTTAGCTTTTTTAATAAAGAGAATTAAAAATTTCTAAAAGCTATATAATTCGCGAATTAAGTTCTTTTTAAGAAGTTTATAAATCTATTTTATTTATTTCTTAAAACTAGATTATAATAATAAGTAGATATCAATATTAATAAGCTTTATATTAATTATATTAATAAGATACTCTACTATACGCTTCGGTAATAACTTATCGAGTAGTTTAAATTTAAACGTAGCTTTAAATCGCTTTAAAATTATATAAAATCGTAATTCTTTTATTTTAAAAATACGATATTCTATTAATATATTTAACGCGTTATTATTAATTTTACGTATTATTATTAAATACTCTTTAGTTAATTTCTTTTATAAGACTCTAACGACTATATATATATACTAATCGTATTAAAAATATTATCGCGAATATCTTTCTAATAATATACTAATTATACTATATAAGCTCTATTTTTATTATCTTTAAAAATAATTACTAATAAGATTTAATTAATTTAAAGATTTATATATTTAAACTATAAAAGTTTTAGAATAAGATCGTATTTTAATATAAATAAGATATAAGCTTATAGTTAATCTTACTATAATTCTATTTAATATAAGATTAATAACTTTTTTTATAATATTAGCTTATCTCTATTTAGTAATTTAATTAAAAAAGAATTTATTAAGATATAATAATAGCTAGATAACTTATTTATAATATTTTTATTAATATATATTTAGTCTATATTCGTATTAAGTAAAGTACGTACTTATATATTAAAGATATTAATATCTAATTTTACTAAAATTTTAATTATAGATTATTTTATTATATTATATTATAATTTTATATAGAAAAGACGTTCTATACTATATTCTTTCTTATAATTTAAACTTATTATAATATTATTAAGAGAATTTTTTAAAATTAATTTATTATTATCTATTAAGATCTTCTTATTAATAGACGTAGCTAGTTTTTTATAAAATAGATATTAAATAGATATTTAGACTTTCTATAATAAAAATAGTAAATATATTTATTATATTAAGATTTCTACTTATTAGAGTTCTTTTAAAACTTTAAACTTATATATTTTAAATTAAAGTTAAGATAATTATTATTTAAGTTATTATAATTTTTATAATCTTTATAATTTTTATAATTTTCTTTTTCTTTATAATTATAATTATAATTTTATCTTAAAAAAGTATTAACTTTACTAAATAATTTTATATTTATATTTTTTATTATATTTACTTATTCTCTATTCTTTTTTAATATTAATACTTATTTTATACTTATTATTTATTTAATAGTACGTTTATAAGACTTATTAACTTACTTAAATTTATTTATTAATATTTATTTATAAATATAAGTACTAATCGGAAAGGTATAGAATAATATAGAATATTATCTTTATATATCGTACTATAATACGATATAGAACGAGGCCTTTAAATCTTATACTCTATAAAATAATATAGAATATTAGCGATATAGTTCTATAGTATAGAATAATCGTAGAATATTCTATAGAATAAAATAATTATAAGATATTCTATAGAATATCTAGTAGAATATTCTATATATAGCTATTAAAAGTACTATTTAAAAGTATACTAACTAGAATAATAGCTAGAATAGTAATACTAAGAGTACTACTAAATATATTTAATAGAAGTACTTTAATAAGTACTCTAATAGCTTCTAATAAGTACTTTAATAAGTACTCTAATAAGTACTCTAATAAGTACTTTAATAAGTATAAGAATAGCTTCTAATAAGTACTTTAATAAGTACTTTAATAAGTACTTTAATAAGTACTTTAATAAGTACTTTAATAAGTACTTTAATAAGTTCTTTAATTAAATATATTTAATAATACTCTTAGTATTACTATTCTAATTATTATTCTAGTTAGTATACTTCTAAATAGTACTTCTATTAGATATTCTATAAAATATTCTATAATTATTCTATTCTATAAGATATTCTATAATTATTCTATACTATAGAATATTCTATTTAAATTCTATACTAAATCTTTATAAAGATATAGTATCTAACCTCTTATATTCTATACTACGGTACGATATAGAGCTACTTAAAATAGAATCTCGAGTAGAATATTCTAAATCTTTCCGGTTAGTAAATATAAGATTTTAAGTTTATAATAAACTTATAACGTTACTTAAAATTACTAATAGAGAAATTAAGAAATATTTCTCTCTTTATTAATTATATATAATAGATAAATATATCTTTCTTCTACTTTATTTTCTCTTATCTTATCTAACGTTATTTACGAGTATTTATTAAGCTTTATATTTAAAAGAAAGCTATAGTAAAATTATTATATACGCTAATCTTAAAGATTATTCTCTTTAAAATATAATTAATAAGATTAATTTATTATATCTTTACTTTATTACTAAGGTAGATTATTAATAATATAATTTTCTATTTATTATTAATTTTCTTCTTTATTAGCGATTTATAAGTACGAAATTAAGCTTTAATATCTATTATTTAGTCTTTAATAATATTAAGATCTCGATCTTTATTATAAGTTAAAGAATTAGAAATTTTTATCTTATTATTAAAATAAATAATAAATATAGTTATATTATTAGTAGATATATTTATAATAGATATAATACTATCTATATTTAATATACTTATAAGACGAGTACGCTTATTAGTTTAAGTTTATTTTAAGTTATAAATAACTTATTAATAAAACTTTTTTATCTCTAATATAGTAGTTATACTAGTTAGATAAGCTCGCTTTAAGATTATATTAAATTAAATAATAGAAGTTAAAATAAACTAAGATTCTATAAAAAGAGAATTAATTATAAAGAATATTATAAATTATTCTATAAATAATTCTATATTTATAAAGTTTATTAGAAGTATAATATTAACTTTTATTAATTAAGATATATTTATAATAAATTAAGTTTAAAAGTTTAAATTTTTTTTTAAAAATCTTAAAATAAATTAATATTAAAATAATTTATATTTAACTTTAAAAGAGTTTTTATAAACTTTAGTATTTAGTTAATTAGCGTACTAATTTTATTCTCTATTTATAATAATATTCTTATATAAGAGTTCTTATTTATCGAGTTTCTATAGATATTTAAAAATATTTATAAATATATATCTTATTAATATCTTATTAAAAAATTATATAAATTAGATATAAGATTATATTTAAAATATTATAATAAATTTTAAATCTTTTAAATTATTAAATAGTATTTATAATAATTTTTATATAATTTTAATAAATTTCTATTAAAAGTTTTTTTTCTAATTAATTTAATTTTAATATTTTAAAAGAGTCTTATTTTTATTTTATCTTAAAAAAATTCTTACTATATAACGCGTATATATTAATAATTTTAAAAGAAGAGAGATTTTTTATAACTTTATTTATTAATATTTATTTATTATTTTTATATTAAGATAAAGTAATTCTAGTTATAGTAAACTTTATATAATTTTTAATAATTTTAATATTAATACTAATTAAAGATCTATTTATAATAAAACTAAAAGAGTATATAAGCTATTTAATAAGACTTAAGTTTATATATTATTATTAAATAAAATACTATAGAATTTATTAATTATTTTATAATAAAATTAGTTTAGACTATATAATACTATATCGTATATATCTAAATATAGAAAGCTCGAAATAAGCTCGAGCTAGTATTAGTTTAATATTGACCTGAGCCTGCTGCTAAGCCAAATCTGCACATAGTAACTTAGCCGAAATATCACAATACAACATATCTTGGCAGGAACCCCGCACTTAGGTACCTCGCCTAAGATAAGGTACCGAGGCACCGAGGATACCTTATCTTACATCACTTTCCCATCTCGCTCACCGTAGATTATTACCGTACAGAATCCTCTACGGTGATTGATCAAGTCGAACGATACGCGATAAGAAACATGCAAAGTACCTGCACGACCTGCCTGATGTAGTCGGGATCCCCGCGACCACGGACATCTCTTTGTTCTAGAGCCTATGAATATGCAGTCGCCGCTCGACATGTCGGCCATGGCCGAACGTTCGTATCTGACCAATATATCATCACGTCCAGTCCGCGTTCCAAATCTTCTCTCACGGACGTCTCTCCACAACCATGGCCTCACACGAATTGGCGGAAGAAAAGGGCGAGAAATCGACCGTCATCTCCTCCGTTCCCTATGACTCTGTCCCCTCGGAGACGGAGACCGACAGCGCAGAGTTCGACACCGCTCCTCCCCCACCTCCCACGGGTATCCTTGCTCGCCTACGCCATTATGAAGCCCTCCTCGACGACAAGCTGGGTGTGGAGAAAAATGGCCCGGCTAGGATACTGCCAGAGGATCGCAACCCTCCCAATCAGGCTGTCATGGCTCTCATGTGGGCAAGCGGGACGATGAATCTGAGCTGCTTCGCCACGGGATTTCTGGGGTGGGAGTTTGGGCTGGATCTGAAACAGAGCATCTTGACGGTGATATTCGGGACGTTGCTTGGTAGCATGGTTACGGTAAGAACAATCCGCTCCTTCGAGCTGCCTCCGTGGGGGCAATCTGGGTCGATTGGCTAATTGCATCCTGCTCCTAGGGCTGGTGCGCAACACTCGGTCCTGGAACTGGTCTTCGCCAGGTCGCCATCACACGCTACAGCTTCGGCTGGTGGCCTTCCAAGATCATCGCTGCTCTCAATGTCATAGAGCAGTTAGGATGGTCCTCTGTTGGCAGCATCACTGGCGGTCTTGCTCTCTCTGCCGTCTCTGATGGCAGGGTCTCCCTTGTCCTCGGCGTCATAATCGTGGCAATCCTTGGTTTGATCTTCAGCTTCATCGGACTCCGAGCCGTGCTCTGGTATGAGTCGTGGGCATGGGCTATCTTCTTTGTCATCTTCATGATCATGTACGGCGAAGCAGCCCCTTACGCGGACGTCAAAACACCGTCGGCCTTGGAAGGACAATCGCTCTCAGGGACCGTTTTAACTCTTCTAGCTATCGTCTATGGCTCGAGCGCCTCGTGGTCTTCGATTGTGTCGGACTACTACGTACAATACCCTGTCAATACATCCAAGACAAAGGTCTTCCTCCTCACGAGCTTGGGAATTACTATACCTACTTGTATCGGTATGGTCATGGGCTGTTGCGTTGGATCTACAATGGGAGTGAATACGCAATGGTCGGATGCATACGACGAAGGACTCGGATACTTGATTCAGACGATCCTGTTTCCCAGAGGCTTTGCCAAGTTCTTGCTGGTCATTCTGGTCCTTTCTGGCATCGGCATCAACTGTATAGCCATCTACTCAGCGGCTTTATCTATCCAACTCTTCGCCAGGCCCTTGCAGGTGGTCCCACGGGCCTTCTGGACCATCATCATCTTCGTTGGCATCCTGCTCCTGGGAGTCGCTGGCCGCAATCACCTGCTGGCCGTTCTGCAGAACTTCCTGTCACTCTTAGGATACTGGAATACGGCTTTCTTTGTCATATTATTCACCGAGCATTACCTGTTCCGCAAGGGCAGCCTTGAGAATTACAATATCGAGGTCTGGAACACGGAGTCGAAAATGCCCATCGGGATTGCAGGCTTGATTGCCTTCCTGTTGGGCATCGTTGGATGTATCCTCGGAATGGTGCAAACGTGGTATGTTGGCGTCATCGCTATCAAGATTGGAGAGGATGGGGGTGACATTGGGAATCAATTGGCCTTTGCATTCACGCTCATCTCTTATATTCCATTGCGGTACTGGGAAAGGGGTCGATTCCCTGGGCGGTAGACAGTAGATGATTCTGGCTTGTTGTACTTAAGGGAACCATTATTGATACATGGCAAGTAAATGATCCTTAAGTCACGACCCTCATTTACACAGTCGTAGACTTATCGTGTGCTTTACTGGTAGCATGGTATGAGTTCTATCAATTTGATACCCGGACTCGATTAAAGTATCGATCCCATGCCTCAATTTGAACAGGTAGTGCCAAGACTGCGTATCTCCCATCTTCAACATCTCACTCACTACCACCATCATCATCAATCTCCCTTCTCATTATTCCGACTCACGATTGCATCCTGATAGCCTGTACAAATTCTTCATAGCTCCCGTGACTGGGACAGTTGGCTGGCTTGGCTTTCAACCTCTCTTCTCACCATCTGATTCCTCTACACTAGCTGGATTCTATTGACAGATTTCTCGCCTAGCTGTCAAGGCTCTCATCATTCTTCCATCTGACAACACTTGTCCGCTAGTGTATCTCATCATCCACTTCCTCTGCACTAGCTGGATCCTATCGGCGAACATGTCTCTCACCTGGCAGTCGCTCTCATCACTCCTCTACTAAACACACTATTGCATCCCAACAGCCCACACAAAGTCTTCACGGCTTCTGTCACTAGGTCACTTAGCTAGTTCCGCTTCAATGATGTGTTGGAAGCTGAGTCAAGGATTCAGTATTAAGGGTAAGCACCTTCTACACAGCACCAATGATCTCGTCTGCTGAAACCTTCACTCAGAAGTCACCGTCTAACTCCCACTCAGACGTTACCACCTGACTCTCACTCAGACCTCACATTGTGACTATTGACTCCTGTAACTGTCTGCTATGCTTCCGGCATTCAGCGAGGGTATGTGCTATGATTTATCTCCGTTTTTCATGATGTGCAGCTATTTTTTACCAATGGGAGTCGCTGACCGGTAGTAAGCAGGAAGTCATGGCGCCGTCTTTTCTTTCACTCCCACCAGAATTGCGGGTTCAGATTTACCGATGTATTCTCTGCCATGACTCGTTAATCCGGCCGTGTAGCTTCGGTGGTTCGAGGTCACGATTCGGTTCCGTCCGTCCGCTGTATACGTCCTTCTCACCAGGGAGTGCCATCTTGCGTACCTGTCGCGCAACCTACTTGGAAGCAATGCCTATACTGTACGGAGAAAATCGCTTCTTATACCCGTGCACCCCAATGAACTATGTCGATCATGACCATTATGAAGAGGATTTTCCAGAGGCGAACCTGAAACACATGAAGCATCTGCACCTCGATTTCGATGAAATGGACTACTGTGAAAAGCTCGCTACGCAGAACATGGGTACCATGCTGAACTCCGCTGTGCAAAGTGGTTCTACACTTCGGACTCTCGAACTGTCAGTGAAGGGGATACTTGTTGGCTGGGATTTTAGAAAAAACGAGTTACGTTTGTGGAGAGCGATCAATGCTAGTCAGAAAGTGATGGCAGCACTCGTTGAGATGGAAATCTATGAGACCCTGACAGTCACGGCTTGGTATTCCGTGCTAGACTCGGGCTTTCATCATGAGTTTCGTGAGATAGTATGGGATGAGATTCAGGATTTCGTGAGTCGTTTGGCGTCGAAGAGAAACATGACTATGACGAAGCAAGAGTCGTCCAGGAAATGTTACGTCAACTCCAAACTTATTGATGTTGAGGATATCAAAGATGATGAAGATGATGGGGATCGTGTGGATGACGAGGATGATGAGGATGTAATTGATCCCATCGACGTGCACAAAATATCCTGGTGCCTCCGTCCGCAGCGCTCCCAGCAGCCTGACGCCACGACGGCTAGTGGAAGCAACTGAAGATATGCAGACACGAGATGTACCCTCTGAGATCCCGAGGATTCATGCTCGAAATCGCTGAGCTCTATCGAGGTGATTGAGGTGGATGGGTTAATAGAGATGGGTCGTCTTGATAGCTTGCATGCGTGAGGGTGCAGCTGGCCACGGTCGTGAGGGTGCAGCTGGCCACGGTCTACTGCGCTCGCAGATGGTGTTCTTGTAATTAGCCGCTAGCTGGATGAATAGAAGCACTGCTTTGGCTACTTACAACCTGCTTGCTGATGTGATTTCAATCACTCCTGTTGCGTGACGAAGTAGTCTGTTGAGACCGGCGTAGAAATGTCAAATGTCTCGAGATCATTCTCTTTCTATGACCTCATGTCCGGCTGCGTATACGACGTATGCACTGCTTTTCATCGCATGCTTGCTGCCTGTTCTTCATCAGGCATAAGATTCTTAAAGCTCATGGATCCCACGGATAGAGCAATATGCTTCCTATCGTTCTTGGCTAAATTGTTTGAGATGGAAACGTAAGTAAGTGTGACGGTTCCAGCCCTGGCCAGAAACCAACACAAGTAGTAGAATAGGATCACACCCTGCCAGTGTGAAATTTGGTCTTTTGGCCTAACGGCCAGCGGGGTCCCCCGGGTAAACCTATTCAACACGGTCCACTCCGTGACAGTAAGTATATGAGTTACAACACTTCTACTCTTCTTATCTTCGGCTCTTTCTCCTTCTCCTTACCTCCTCTCTCTCGTCCCGACCTCATTCTCGCCACCACAATTTCCCCACCCTCCCCCCTTCCTCCTCCCCATATTCTCCGGGCAGCATGCACTGCGTCCCTATCTTTTGGTCCCGGCTGGGGAGATGGCACGCGCTTGCGAGCGAGTGGGATGGTTGGTTACGAGTATTCACGTTGGTGGCGGCTATGACGTATTGGATCGCGTGCTGATTGTCAGTGTGGGGGGGGGGGATGGGTTGGTGGGTGGTGTTTGTGGAGTTCTCTTGGGGATCGCGGTCATTGGTTCGGTTGGACGGTCGTGGACATGGGATGAGATGAGGATCTGGAGGGTGGTTGTTGTGCTGTTGTGTATGAGATATAGGGAGTTGGGTTAGTTGTAGGTCTCGTTGTATTTGCGTTGTGACGTCTTCTATACATATATAAACATTAGAGGCGGCTTATGAACCCGCTCCTGTCAATCTTGACGAGATACTCCTTCGTGATGTCCTCCACCTTCACCACCCCGGCCAGTCCCATGCACAGCCTGAACTCATCGCTCAGCAACCGCAAGCACAGCTCCACGCCCTCCTGCCCCTTGTACGCCAACCCCCACAGCACGGGCCGCCCGACCCAGACGAAATCGGCGCCGAGGGCGAGCGCTTTGAAGACGTCGGTACCGTGTCGGATGCCGCCGTCGACGTGGATGGGGATCTTGCCCTTAGCGACGGCGACGATCTCGGGGAGGGCGTCGAGGGTCGCGAGGGCGCCGTTGAGTTGGCGGCCGCCGTGGTTGGAGACTACAATTCCGGAGACACGGTGCTGGAGGGCGAGGAGGGCGTCTTCAGCGGTGGCGATGCCTTTGACCCAGACTTCCATCTCGGGGGCGCATTGTTGGGTGAGCCAGCTGATGTCCCGCTCCCAGTTTAGTGTTGGGTTTGGCGCGTGGGAATGGAAAGTGATGGGGCCGGTGGGCGGTTGTCGACTCTTGCCGTTGTGGTAGCCTTTTTGGCTGTTGCTGGTGCTTTTCTTTTGTTCCCCTTGCTCTGGCTTCGGCGAAGATCCTCCCATGACTGCCTGTGAGGCAGAGGAGGTGGAATCTTCGGGGAAGTTGGCGATTTTGTATGGCTTGGGCAGTTTGAACTGGTTGCGTATTTCCATGTTGCGCCGGCCGAGCATGGGGGTGTCGACGGTTAGGAAGACGGCTTTGTAGCCGGCTTTCTTGGCGCGTTGGATCAGCTTGCTGGAATGCTCGCGCTCTTCGAAGAGGTAGAGTTGGAGGACGAGGGGGTGGCCGCCTATGCTTGAGGCGACGTCTTCAAGGGTCGAGGTCGCGAAGGAGGAGAGGCCCATGGCGATGCGGGCGTCTCGGCAAGCTTTGGCCGTGGCGACTTCGCCGTCTGGGTGGGCGAGACATTGCATGGCGGTTGGGGCGACGCCGATGGGGACGGAGTTGCGGGCACCCCAGAGGGAGACGGAGGTGTCGATGAGGGATATGTCGCGCAGGACGCGGGGCCGGATGCGGTATTTGCTGTAGGCGGTGGTGTTTTCGAGGAGGGTGGATCCTGAGTCGGCGCCTTCGTTGTAGTAGTCGCGGGTTTGCTTGTTCATGCGGAGGGAGGCGTGCTTTTCCAGCTCGGCGATGGTGAGGCAATTGAGATCGTGTGGCATGACGCCTTTTTCTTGTGCGGCCATGATTGGGGAATGGCGGGGTGGTGCTAGAGGTAGAGGTAGAGGGAGGGAAGGAGGAGCAGGAGGCGCGAGGAGAGAGGTGGTGTAGGATTGAGAAAGTCCATGACGGTTGGGAGAGTGCTGTGCTAGCAATGGGTACTAGGCCAGAGTAGTAGATGGTGGCATGTCGGAGACGTGGAAGGTCTGCTGCTTGGTTGAAATGCGGGGTTGAAGTTTGTAACGATTGGCGCTTGCTGCGTTTGCCGCGCCAGTGCCGAGGTTCGTTCAGAGTTGATGCATTTACATGTTTTACTTATTCAATTGAGTAAATTATTTACTCGGAGAAATCATTCAGAAATCATCCGTACTAGAAGCAGTGCAAACAGAAACGTTCGTCAATTAGTGTAAAGTAGGCGCCATCTGCCAACTGGCAACATGGGAGCCTCGCCATGTGTCCAGGATCATGTCGTGCTCCTCCTCTCATCCCAAGATTTCCAAAACATTCCATCCTGGCTAAGCGACAACTTCACCATCTTAGAAGGCGGCGTGCATGCCGGTTGGTTCACCACGTGCACCTTCTCCAGCATATTCGCTTACTCTTTGCATAGGCGGGTCAAGCCGGAACAAGCTCATCGTCTTCCCCGATGGAACTTATCTAGAGCTCTTCTGTTGGATAGATACGCCACGGGAGTTCCATGCATGGGCACACAAGTCACCCGGTTTGATAGATTTCGCCTTGACCTCACTGCCTCCATCGACAGCCCAATCATTGCATAATGATATCATGTCTCGATTGAGGGATCAACAGAGTGGCGACGAGCTTCATCTTAGCTACACATTGCCAGAAGCAGGTAGTCGCTCCAGAGTGGATGGCGTGCAGGTCAAATGGGAGTATTCGAGATCGGTATCTTCCAAGTCCGTCAAACGTACCGACTTTCCATTCTTCTGCCACGATGTCACATCTCGAAGCGTTCGGGTACCTTTTGATGACAGCGAAAGGACAAAACAGCCATGTGGTGCGGTTGGCATTTCAGCTGTCGAAGTGCTTGTGCCGAAGTCCAAATTGAACAAGTTCGCGGAGCTGTATAGACTAATCTTGGGCGGATCGCCTAGGATACTCGACGAGCGTAGTGGTTACAAGAGACAAGACTTTGAAATAGGGTTGCCAGTTCAAGGGTTTGGTTCGTCAAATATTAGTCTACGCTCGGAAGAGGATGTCATAGACCGGGATTGGTTGCAAAACCGAGGTACGGGTCTTCGTCGCTTGGTCCTCTCCGTTGCAGGCCGCGAAGGGCATGGCGAGGAAGCGCTGGGTGCCGAGGGAATTGCATCGACAATTATCTTGAAGTGGTAGCTCGGTCGTCGGTCATTACAGTGGAATCCGTCTCTGCATCTTCGGATATATGAAGCTTTGGGTATATAACCATACCGATGTCAAGACCCTAAGAGGCGGATTCTTGCGGCTACCATCCTATTTCCTGCCGATTTGGGTGTTGCGCTGTTTGTGCCATTGAGGCTGCCACGGTAGGGTCGGCGAATCACCCTCTGACGGGCGACGTCCAACATGCCAGTTTGTTGTGAGATCAACTTGGTTGTCTTTCCTCATTTCTGACCGGCCATGTTCCCACTCTGCCTTTGGAAGGTAAAACCTGGACAGTGGCTGCCATGAAAACCTTGGTAGCGGAATCAATGGGGCTCGGACGTCTGTTGGTGATTCTGGGGAGAACATGTGAAGAGAGTCTTTATACACGATCTGCCTAGGCGGATTTATACAGGGATACTTTTCTCCTCCATGGGACAATTGATCCGTGGGATTCGATCGCGGAGTGTTGATTGATTTTCCAGATGTAGCCATAGGTTTTTTGGTCCAAATTGAGCTGAAGATGCCGGTCGCTCCCAGTTTGGTGAAAATGGGCTTCAACACTGGCAGGCAGGCGTTGATAATTCCCAACAGAGCCTCAAGACCCGTGAAAAGGGCAATCTTTGCGTACTGCTGTGCTGTGTTTTGCCCGTCGATGTCAGTCGTTATCTTAATCCGAACTACAGTAATGGCGCAGATACTGTATGGAAAATCAGCACAGGTTTCTCTCTGTTTGATTTTTCCCTGTGGAATACTTACGCTGCACCCATAGAGAACATACCGGCCACAACTAGCTTCTTCTTCATCCGCGCTTGAAGACCCCAGATCACCGGCATTGGTAGCACGACAGTCGTGACGTCCATCAAGAGGTTGGTGACTGCAATGAATAGATCGAAAGACTTCTGGTTTCCACAGGAGCCATTGATGGACCTATCCCAAAGAAATGCGAAAGGTCGGCATATTAAGAAACAACCTAGGACTACAGCGATATAATAAGCAACATTGAAACCGTGGACTATGTAACAAGTTACACGAAATGACGGCGTCCGAAAGATTCGGATATAGAGACTCAGAACAGAGGCCCGGATAAAAGTCACTGATGTCACCCAGAGGAGCTGTCCGGCAATGAGTGTTTTGTTTCCCAAGTTTATGTCGGTATTGGCTGGGTTGATGAGTGGATACATGGCTTCACGCATTGTGAAGACCGTGAGTCCTAAAGTAAAGACCTAACATCCAATCAGTGTCTGACTGACATCTGAGTGGCTGAGAACTTACCAAGCCAATTATACAAAAATAGTCATTCAGCTCCAAACTAATCTTTTGGATCTTACGCGCACACAGTCGAGAAATCACAGAAACAACCGCAGCAAACGAAAAGGCAGATAGGACGCAAACATTCATAACTCGCATGGAGCCACAGGTGACACAGTCTGCCATTGTGTCTTGGCAGTAGGAAGCGATCAACGAGACTGTTCAATGCGTTCGCTTTAACATTGACCAGTATCTCATATCTCACCTTTGGTCTACTCATCAAGAAATAGGGACTGGGCGGGGTATCACTATAGATTATACCCCGCCGCACTCCCACATCGACGTTTTCGCGTCTCGCGCAGCAGACCAAATTCGAACTTACCATGCCCAAACAGTCCTTTGTTCTGTGTGGCAAGCGGGCCGGAAAACACTTCCCAGAAGAGCGTTCTTTCTTCAGACCGATAACCACTGGATATGAACACTCCACGTGTCATCAGTCGCAGGGTGGGCCGAATGCGGCCGTGCTTACGCCGCATCCCTAGCGTGTCTTAGCAGTTTCTGATGGTGGTGTGGCGAGGGAATCATGGCCGTCTTCCACGTTGCTTCATCTTGCTCCATTCGCTTGTGCGAGGACATGTTGGTGCGGTCTTTCTGCTTGGCTGTGGGCTAATTATGAAGGAGGCGGAATGCCTCACTCCCATAGCGGCACGGGTCATCCCCTAGTCCCGCAGCTGGAGAAGATGGAGGCTGCATATCCGTCTGACATGTCCGTGTCTTTGTAAAGGTGGTCATTGATATTCGGGTCTATCGATCGGTCCCGAACGGCAAAGGATTCTTGTTCGAATAGCGGACGATGAAGCTCATTGGGCTGTGTACTTGTGACTACCCTGCATGCTGATTGGTGCGGATATTGTTTGATACGTTTCTTCCAAACGCAGCATGAGGGATGCTCATCACTCGTGGATAATCGAAGTCGTTCGTTGAGATTTTGCATCAGATTTTACATCATGGCTGAATTAGACGACCTCTTTGTTCATTGATTGTAGGATCATCGTCCCTCACATCGACCACCGTGATATCTCAACTCAGAACAGCATGAAACCTTTCCCTTTCCCCTTGCACTCGCTTGCATATCCCTACCGCTAAGAGCATCATCCGCTCTCCTCTCACTCTCCTCTCCTCTCCTCCCCTTACCCTCTCCTCCCCGCCTCCCTTGACATCCCTATCTCCCTCCCTATCTCTCTCTACCCCCTTCCTTGTATTCCCCTTCTACGTGCTCGGAGACCCTATCAGCTGAAGCTAACACAGACGCACCTCGCTATCTTCCAGTATTAATGTATATAGAGAAAGAAACCGCCCCCCTCCCCGGCTCCTCGCTCCTCGCTGTTGTTTGTCAAGGCGATAACTGGATGTCTTGGCGCGTGGTTAGGCTGAAGGGTCGGCTGGTATAAAGGTGAGTGAATGGTTAAGAGAGAGAGAGAGAGGATGGGATGGGGGAGTGAGGGAGGTGGGGGAT